>LM523158.1:4105330-4336659 GCA_000941615.1 Parastrongyloides trichosuri | reverse complement strand
ATATATATATATGTATAACAGGGTATCTGTAATCTACCAATATTTTTGAAGATATAAACTTAGAGGGATATAGAAATGAACTACTTTAGCTAAAGACTGAGGAACAATAGAGAATGGTAAGACCGTTCAATAATTTTGCAAGATCAATCGAGACATTTTACACAAACTATGTTAACATTTGTTCCAAGTTTATTTTAATGAGGGTCAACTATTGAAAAATAATTCGATAATTCTTATAATAATCTATGTATTATAAATTTAAAAATCGTAAACAATGAATAAATTTTCATTTCATTGTACTATTAGAAATATAAAAATTTTTATTTTATAGGACATCTTATAATTACATTTAAGATCTTGAAAAGTAATGATGAAGTATTTATTAAGAAGAGCTTCTTTAAGTAAATAATCAAAAATTTTATTGTATCATATCTTCAATTGTTGATTTTAAGCCAAAAATAATACCTATGCTACCAAGTATTACAATAGACATATTGATAACAATCATTTTTAATGCATTTATAGTCGGAGATAGAAATGTAAAAGTGTGAATAATAGCGGGACAAATTAAAGCTAACAGCATTCCACAAGTGACACCAATAAGTGAAATTATTGAATTAAGATTTGGTATTGAAATTGATATTATCGTTGTCAAAATGACAAACAAAATTCTTACAATATTTTCAATTACATTAATATTTTGATTTTTTGATTTTGAAAAGTTTTCAATATACGGCATCATCATATCTATTGGAACAAACATTTGAATAAGATATGATACAAAAACAACTATTGTAAAAATTATTTTTATAGAAACTAAAAATATTGTATATTCTAAATTCATCATAATGTTACTTAAAACTTTATCACCATATACCAAATAACCAAAAATTCCTGAACACTCTGCTATTATTATAACTGTTATCATAACCCATGGTAGTACTCCTGTCAAACCGATCATACTTTTTGGTTCCTTCATATGATTCATTAAAGGTATAACTAATGCTTGACCTTCAAAAGCATACATAATTGCCCCTAACGCAGTGAACAAGCCATTTATATTAGTAAAATAAGTAATACCGTTTAAATTAAATTTTGACAAAGATAATTTCAAAAATATTGATAATAAGGAAATTAATAATAATAAATTTGCCGCTAAATTTAAAATTGTTAATGTTCTTATAGATTTAAATGATACCAATATTGCGAAAGGAAACAGGTATATAAGATAGTACATTCTTACATCATACTTTATGTTTATAAAATATTTTTCAAATAATTCTTTTGATAATGATCCAACAAAAACATGAAATACAGAACAAATACCAATTTGTAATGAAAATAAGCTTATCCAAATAATCGTTGGTAATATTTTTGAAACTTTTGAATCTTTTTTAAAAATTTCATTTGATGCATAAAATGAAACCGTTGCATAATCAATAGTATTTAGATTATATTTTGTTATAAAATATCTAGAACATTCAACTAACTGATACATACAATAACAATTAACTAATCCTATTACAAATATCATGATACTTGCTGGCTAAATGAAATTGTGTAAAAAACTTTAAAATATCACAAAACTTACAATAAAACCAGCTTGTTTAAATGATAATGGTAGGGTTAGGACCCCAGGTCCAATCATTCCTTTTAAAAAATTTACAAAACATTCGTATTTATCCATATTTTATTAGATCGACAATTGTTTTTACATAGTTATGACAATTTATCGCATTACACCAAAATTTATGTTGGAAGGTTAATAACAAAAAGCTCATTGTTGTATAAATTTTTAAAATAAAAAATAAATAATATTTGTATTAATATTTATAGTATTTTTACTAATTAATATTAAAGATAAAAATAATTATTTTTGTGTCAACAATATTTCCACTATCAAATAATTATTTATTTTTATTTTTTTTTTAAAAGTAATATATTTGTAAAAATATATAATATCTATTAAACTTTTTAAAAACATTTATAATAACTATTAATTGTACCATATTCTATTCTACCATAGTATCATTTTTTCCACATTTATTTTCCTTTAATAATATATGTTTTAAACATGTATTTGATCCTGTAACGATTTCCTTGTATTAATGAATATGCGCCTTATAAATTTAAACATATTTTATTGTCTAAAGTATGCCTATCGTTGATATTGAAGGAATTTCTATATCATTTCCATATCCTCCATATCCCTGTCAGAGTGCTTTTATAAAATCAGTGTTAAATGCATTAAACAATAAACAGAATGCGGCATTAGAATCACCAACGGGAACTGGAAAAACATTGTCATTACTTTGTTCTGTACTTGCATGGTTACAAGTAGAAAAGGTTAAATTAGCGCCTCAAATTGTTCAACAAGTAGCATTGTCATCAAATAGTAAGTTTAATAAATAATTTTGGATAAATGATATTTTTAGAAAATAATACTGAAACAACAACCATTGGTTTTCCCAAAATTATATATGCCTCTAGAACTCATTCACAATTAGCTCAAGTAGTTGGGGAATTAAATAAAACAAGTTATAAACACGTAAATACAGTTTTATTAGCATCAAGAGATCAGTTATGTGTAAATGATCAGGTAAAGAAAGAAAAAAATTCACATGCTAAAGGGATGTTATGTCGTAATCTTGTTTCTACAAGAAAATGTAAGCATTATTTATCTCTTGAAACAGATGAAGATATGATTACACAATTATATGAAAATAATGGTGATGTTTTAACAATTGAAAATTTAGTTTCAAAAGCGAAAAAATTAAATCATTGCCCATTTTTTAAAAGTAGGAAAGATTTTAACAATGCTGACCTTATTTTATTGCCATATAATTATATATTAGATCCCAAGGTACGAGCAGCACAAAAAATTGACCTATCCGGAAATATTATTATTTTTGATGAAGCACATAATTTGGAAAATATTTGTGAAGATAGTGGTTCAATAAATATTTCAAGTAAAGATATTGGACTATGTCTTAAGGAAGCTAAAGCTGTTATGGAATTATATTTAAGTATAGAAGAAAGTGTTAGAGAAGAAATGGTAATTTTTGTATTATTAAAATAAATATTATCTTTTTTTTTAGGATAATACTGATCTTGGTTTTGGAGAAAAAAATATAGAGAAAAAGTTTTTATTTGAAAAAAACGATGCTGCACAGTTAATATTAATGTTACAGAAATTAGAAGAAGCTGTTGATAATATTGATTTTTCGAAGGGAAAATTTATAAATGATATTGATGGTTATGTATTTGAGGGTAGTTATATGATAGAAATATTGAAAAAATCTGGTATAGAAAAACATTCTGCTGCACCCATTTCTTTACTTATTGATCAAATGGGACAATTTATTGTTTCTAATAAATACATGGCAAATGAATTTGATTTGACATCATCTGAAAAGTTACTTGAATTTTCAAATTTAGTTTCAACTGTTTATACAGATTCCTACGAAAATGTTAATGATAATAAAAGTAATACAACACCCGAACAAATTGCATCAAAACTTTTTAAATTATATATTAATAAGGAAGGAAATTTAACGAATCTTCATTATTGGTGTTTTTCAGCAGGATTTACAATGAGATATTTACAATCACGAGGTGTTCATTCTATCATAGTGGCTTCTGGAACTCTTTCACCATTGAATCAGTTTGTTAATTCTATGGGAATGTATGTTTATATGATTTTTATTTTTTTTATTAAATTTTCAGTGATTTCCCCATAACTCTTGAAAATGGGCATGCTGCAAAAAGCTCACAAATACTTTCTGGTGCAATAAAACATTCAGATTATGGAGAGCTTTTGCTAGGAACATACAAAAACAGAGATAATAAAAATTATATTAATGGATTGGGAGCTATTATTTATGAAGCTTCTAAAATAATTCCTCAAGGAATGATTGTGTTTTTCCCATCTTATGCTCCCATGTATACATTGTTAAAAATATGGAAGGAAAACAGACTAAAAAATGGAAATAGTATTTGGAATGAACTTGAAAAAAATAAATGTTTATATGTTGAGCCTAAGGACAAAAGTGATGTTCCAGGAATTATGGCAAATTTTGAGTTATCTGTAGAAAACGATAGAGGAGCCATATTATTTGCTGTTTGTAGAGGTAAAATGTCAGAAGGAATTGATTTTAAGGATTCACAATCAAGAGCTGTTTTTGTCATTGGAATTCCTTTCCCACCATTAAAAGATCCAAAAGTTGTATTAAAAAAAATTTATTTAAGTGACAATATAAAATCAAACTCTTTAACATTAGCACCAGATGAATGGTATAAACTTGAAGGTATTAGAGCAGTAAATCAAGCAATTGGAAGAGTAATTAGACATAAAAATGACTTTGGAGCTGTATTTTTACTTGATCAAAGATTTGCAACAATGGAAAAGAAACATTTCCCTTCATGGATGAGAGATAGTATCACTCCATATGAGAATAGTAAAGATTATTTAAAAGAATGTGAATTGTTTTTTAAAAGGAATGGAGCAATTATACCTAAAACTACTATTTTACAAAATACACCAAGAAAACGTTCTAAAGAACAATCATTTTGTGAAACTTATAATTCAAATAATGAATGTGTTGTTGTTAAACAGAAGAAATTACAAATTGATGATCATTATAAAGCAAATTTTTCATCCTTTTTAAATTTACACTACGACGTTAAAAGTGAAAATACACCACAAATTAGAAAAAGAAAGGTTGCTATTGTAAAAGTAAGTTTTATTAATATAAATCGTTAAAAAAATATGATCTAAATAATTTCTAAATTTGATTCATATATACTTTCACAGAGTATATCTACAGAATTATTTGGTGTTATATATGGTGGTGGTGGCCTTTCAAATCGAAATGGCATAGATTCAGAAATAACCCATTGATTATATCGGGATTCATTAGAATCTCTATGTTGAGCAGAAGTGAGTATTGTTGAATATTCTCTTGGTGATAAATGTTCCTTTGTATATATTAATTCTCCAATAGATTGTACTAATTTGGGATCTCTAAGTAATGATATAAATGGATTTGCTATACAATGAACACTGTAAGCTGCTTGTTGCAAGGATAGTAATCGTAAATTTTCTACATTTATCACTTTTTGTGATGATTCCCATATTAGCATCGTTACAAGTAAAACAAATGACAATGAATGTAGCAATAACCATAAAGCTTCAGTTATTGCTCTAGATACTTGATTTTCCTAAAACAATTATTTAAATATAAAAATTTTAAAAATACCGAACGTTCTCTTAGTGAAAAAATCAAATTAATAGGATGAAGTAGTAAATTAATTAGCAAAAATATAGATAATAAAGCTATATGAAAGGCAAATAATAAAGCTATTGATTTAGTTATTTGAATGAGTGCAAAATTAGAAATTATAATTACTAAAATAACAGACCATAATGATATTGTTATTCTTAAGGGTGCAGATCTAAAAATTTTGATATTATTAAAATAAAAATGACTTTACTTACTTTGGAAGCCAATTTTGTTTATTTCCAAATATTTGTATTATAGCCATAGCTAGTAATGATAACATAGAGACTGTTGAATTAAAAAGAGAAGCTAATATTTGTGGACCAGCAATTGTAAAAAACTCATTTTCTAATTCTTGACTTGAAGAGTAATCCTTATTCTTATTATATTCCGCTATTTCAATATGACTTGAAGTTATATTAAACTTTGAACCTTTATAATTTTTATCTTCATTTATAATAAAATGAATATCATTTTTAATGTTTTTATCCATAAAAGCTAACTCTCCATAAGGATTTACTAAAGATTGAAATATTGTTATTGTGGATGTCACTGTATTTGCCAACCATAAATTACATGACAATAAATTGGATAAGGAATACAATTTAGGTGATATACTTATAGTAACCAGAAGTAATAGGTTGAATATGAATGTGAATATTGATAGGAAAAATATAAATAAATTTGTCCAGATCATTTTCTATGAAAATATATTAACTATTTTTTTATTAAATTTAAAATTTTCTATTTTAAAATAAAATTAAGAGATGATATTTATAACAATTTTTATACTAAGCTTCTATCTTATCTAAAAGTATAAAATGAATTTCTTAGTTTAAGCTATTTATCCTTAATACAGGATAATGCAAAAAAAAGAAAATATCAGTTAGGGAATTCATGAATATAAGAAAGATAAAATATTTGATTTAAAAATGGTTTGTTAGGGATTTTTTAAGTTTTAAGTATTATATTTTATGTTTTGATATTTGTAAGTTTTGAACTTGTATTTGAATAAACAAATAATATTTAAGCTGTTATGAGAAAAATTTATTTTTATAACATTTTTAAAAATAATTTTTAATAGATTCAATTAACGAATATTTTTGCATTAATAAATACTATTACAAATGTATATACAATTTTATTATCTACATATTGAAAATATATTTTAAACATAAAAGTAAAAAATCAATTTGGAGTTTGAAATTAATTATAAAGATATGAACGATAAATTAAGATAAACTTATTTTGATAAATGTAACATGTTTAAAATATTTTGTTTTTGTAAGTTAAAGTAATATATGTACCTTATAAGATAATTAATAAAACAATATTTTATTTTATAATAGAATTATAAAAGCGCTCATCATACAATTAACAGATGACATGTGTTCTTTTCAATTAACATTTAATTCAAGGTGTTTATAAATAAAAATAATATAATTAATAATTTGAATTTATTCTCAATACATTTGTTTTAAAAATAATAAATTAAATCTTTCTTTACTTTTTTATTTCTTATTTTTACAATTGTTTATCATCTTAAAAGAATAATAATAATTATCAAAGTATTTTATTATTATAAAAAAATAGGCATGCAATAAAAATATAAAAAATTTGTTTATTCTATACAAAAAATTTATTTTATAAATGAGATATAATAGTAAAATGTAACAAAAAGTAGATAATGTTACAAATTAATTATATAACAAATATTGTATTATATAAGGATTAATTATTGAAAAGTGGAGATAAAACTTATTAGTATTTTAAACATAATTAATTTTTATTTATAATAAATATTATTCATAGATAGAGAACATAATTATAGGGTTGTACAGCTTCTAAGATACATAATAACATGAAAATACTTTAAAACAAAATTATACAAAAAAAAAATAAAAAAATTTATTTTTTCTAATTTAGATTGGAAATTTTATTTAATTATATTATTAATAAACAATTTTAATATGTATTTCTAATAAGTTGGAAATGTTTATTTTAAATTTATCGACCAAATGTTAAAACTGGCATTTATTTTAAAATCGGCTTAGTAGTAATTTTATTGAAGACTTTTAATAATATACTATTTTATAATAAATCATTTTATATGTTAAATCTGTTCTTTTTAAACTAACAGATAGTAAAATCGTTTAGATCATTTTTCGATTTAATAAATATAAGTTAATAAATTATTGTAATAATTCATTAAAATTTCAGAAAAAGGAATGTGATAAATTGGTATCAAAAAATTGTAAAATAAAGAATGTCCCATCTATGAATGAGTATAAAGAATCGGTAAGATAACTATTTTTTTTATAAACTCATTTTTAAGCTTAACCGAATTGATGCAAACAAACGAAAAAGAGTGTTTGATTGTCTTCGGAATTATCATACTTCAGAAAAATTTTCATATAAAGATCTTATTGAAAATGTTTCAACAATAGTTCTACCAAATGAACCTTTAATTGTTGTTGGTAAGTTTTACTTTTATATATAAATATATAAAATAAATTTAGGGATGTCTCTCTATGCAAAGAATGATGATAAAGAAAAAATATTAGAAGAATGTGTTAAAAAAGAAATACTTGAAAAATAATTGTTTTTCGTTTTATATAAATTGTAATTCAAAACATTTTTTTATGTGAAATTATTTTTATTAATTAAAATTTAACATTACATATATGTTATTTCTTAAAAAATAAATTATTTTGTTAAATATATCAGCCAACATTTTCAATTAATTTGTATAAAAATAGTTAAATAACTAAAATCAGATTTCCAATATTGATGAAATGAAAAAAAAAAAATGCTTATATTGTTAAAGAACACGTTTCAATCTGTTGTATCATTATAACTTCAGTAATTATTTGTCCAAAATATGTTGTTAAAAGGGAAAAAATAATTTTTATATATCCAAAAAATTTGCTGCATGTAAAACACTAAAACGTAGCTCATCTGAAAATTCGAAATCGGGAACAGATTTTGATGTGGTATGATCATATACCATTTTATATGTTAAATATCTACATATAACTCCAAGAGTTTTGCTATCAATATCTGTTAAACGAATTTCAAGTTTATCATTTGGTGAACAGTTATGTGCAGATGATAATATTTGCTTTATAGTATTGCTTTGTTCTGCAATATCACGTTTAATAAAATAGTGTTGGCTATCATAGGACGTTAATTTTACATAATTTGCATTAAAACCATATATAGAAGGTACAAATGTATTTTTATTATTGACTTCTTTTGTCATTAATAAAAACTTTTTCTAATATTTTAAAGAAATATTTTAGAAGATTAAAAATATTTATATATGTTAATATAAGAATAGTTTATAATCAAAATTATTATATTTTATTTGACTGATCGCTGTCTTATCACGATCTTGATTGTAATAATTTTAAAGTGTTTTAAAATTATATATTATACAAAATATTAATAAAAATTATAGAAGTTACGTAGTAATATTTATTCTTAAAAAACAATATTTTTCGACTTAAATATTAAATTAGTAAGTTAAATGATAATATTGAAATATATTTCTGAATGTGCTTGCAGATTATCAAATGGTAAAGCAGAGTTTATCAGTCAATCATACAAAAATTTATAAATGTTATGACATATTAATAATTTACAAATACATTTTGTTAGCTTCCAATTTCATTTTGTTATAGCAAAATTATTAATTTACATGTATATATTTAAACCGCTCCAGGAGTTGATGGTTGTGAAGATATTTTTCCTTGTGGAGATTGTGTTCCACCTAATCCTTCTTCTGGTTTACTTGGCACACCAACATCTTTTTTAGGATTTAAAATGTTATCAATGTCCATTTTTCTTAATGTAGCATATTTTGGATCTCCAGCTGTTGCCATTCCTAAAACGTCAGGACGTTTGAAATTATCATGACCGACAGCTGTATTTTCTTCTTTGCCATCAGCATCACTCTTCTTATCTTTACTGTCTTTTCCATGTCTTCTTGAAGATTTGCTTTTTTCACTCTTTGAATTTCTTTTTTTTGAACCACTTCCTCCTCCACATTTAATAATTCCAACACATACACATGTTGAAATTATTAGAACAAGGAATATCTTGATACCGAAAAACATTGCTAAGCAATAATTATATTAATTTGTTCTTTTATATTCTTTAAATATTTTAATTTAATTGGTAATAATCAAATTTTTGAACATGACAATTTCTATCAATATTAATTTATAAACTTTAACGGATGTTTACACAAATTTTGATAAAATTTTTTTTCATAATTGTCATGTATTTACATGATTAATTTGAAACAACTTATGTTAAGATATCCGGTTGAGAAAATACATTTTAAACAATTTTATACACTTTTTTTGTTTATAATTACACTTGTAAGAAATAATGCGATAAATTTAATAAATGATTCATCATACATTTTNTTTTGTTAATTTATTGTATATAATAAAATACTAATTCCCAGATAAAAAAAATGAACTATCAAATTAACATGTATGACAAAAATTTTATTATTTTCATAAACCCCAAATAAATAGTTATGATTTTTCTTCACTATGTGTACATTTTTACATGACCCAATTAAAGGATGTAGAAATATTACAAGAATTTAATGGAGTCTTAATAAATTATTCTTTATATAGAAGACGTAAGTGGGTCAGGTTCATTATATGAGGCCTTGTTTAAGGAATTATGAGATGAAATACAATTTCTTTTGTCTTTCATTTATATAATTATTGACAAAATTACTTGTAATTTTTTTCATATTTCTTTGCACTATAATATTCTCTTATATATTTTTATTATTATATTATAGGATTCTATGGATACAAAAGGAAAACATAATGAAACTAAATTTGAAGATATGTTTTCACATGCATTTCATAACTATGGAATGTTTGTAGCACGGCATCCTAAAGCAATACTATGGTTTACAATTATTCTGACATGTTGTAGTCTTCCAGGATTTGCTTTTCTAAGACTTAATCTTGATCTCTATAAATTATTTGTACCACCAGATGCTCCGGTAAAATATGAATTTGAAAGAGCAAAAGAATTTAGCAAATTACCTAATCAAAATATAGATAATTGGATAAAAAAGAAAATAAGTGAAAAAGACGTAAATTTTGTAGAAAAAAACAATACAACCTCTATAGATGTTAATATAAAAAAAAAGAAAAATTTAAAAATGCATAATGATATTTTAAGATTTTATATTGTACATAAAAACTATGAAAATTTATTTGAGTCTAAAACTTTGATTGAATTATATAATTATACTGAAGAAATGATGAAAATAACAATGGAAAAAGATGGTTATACATGGTCATTAGAAGATTTTTGTAAAAAGGATCCAGGAGAGAAACATTGTACAAACCTTTTAAATATTTGGCTTAAACATGCAGCTAATTTATTTAAACACGGAAGTTCTAGAACAAATCCAAATTTACAATTATCATATCCAGTAATGTATTTATTTAATCGTCCAAGAGATATTGGTAATGTAAGTATAGATTATATTTTAAACATTGATAATATTAATCTTAGATTATTTATGGTGTAGACGTACAGGGAGAAAAGAATGAAATTATCGGAGCAAAAGTTTTAACTATTCATTGGTTTGCTGAATTTCCAAATAATGGAACATTGATAAGAGCCTTTTTTGACTATAGACAAAGGTTGAAGCAATTTTGGGATGAGAAATCAAAGAATTCTAATCTCGATTTTGTTCCACATAATGATAAAGCTATGGATGATGAATTAAGGCTTATTATTGAAACTGCATTACCATATGCTATTCCATGTTCTATTCAGTTAATGCTTTTCGTTGTTCTATCAAATTTATCTAAAGATCCTATAAAATCAAAACCAATGGAAGCATATTTCGGTGTTATATCTGTTATTTTAGCTTTAATTTGTTCATTTGGCTTCTGTTTTGCATGTGGAATTTCTTTTAATCCTGTTTCATGTACTATGCCATTTTTACTCCTAGCTATTGGTATTGATGATGATTTTTTGATTCTTGGTGCATGGCGAATGGCTAATCCTAAATCATCTATTGAAGAAAGAATGGGATGGACGATGGATGATGCTGGTGCAAGTATTACTGTTACTTCATTAACAAATTTTGGATGTTTTGCTCTAGGGTACTTTTTAAGTCCAACTCCAGCTGTTGGTGATTTTTGTATTTTAACAGCTGTTGGTGTTTTATTTGATTATATTTTCCAAATTACATTTTTCTCTGCATTAATTGTTATTGGTGCAAAAAGAGAAAAATATGGAGGATTGAATTCTTATTTCCCATGGGGAACAAAGCCACCAGTAGAAGGGGAAGATAAGCCTAACATGGAACTTGAAAATGGAAATGATAATTCTGTAGTTTCTGTAAAGGATTCACACAAAGTACAAAATCATTCTGATAATGCAGTAAAAAATGGTAAGTTAAATCTTTTTAATTGTTAAATATTTGTTTTATAGCTACATTAATGGCAAGATTTATGGGAGAGAAGTTTGCTCCTTTCATATTAAGGAGAGATGTAAAAATTATATCTTACATCTTTTTTATTTTATATCTCATATTAAGTTTTTATGGTTGTATTCATATGAAAGTTGATATTTCACCAAAAAAATATATTAGAGATACATCAGTTATGCAATTTTTCATTCATTTGGCGGATAAATACATTTGGGCTGATAATGTTCAACCAATTTTCCATGTAATGAATCCACCAGATTTTAGAAATGCTTCACAACGAGCACGATTTAATGAATTGATTTTCCGCCTTGAACATACAAAATATTCAATCGGAAGAGTTTCAACCAATTTCTGGCTTTGGCAATATCAACAATTTTTAAATGATTTCCCAGAAGTAGATTATCAAAGAGATTTTTATGATAGAAAATACTTATCCATATTTTTAAATACAATGGATTATTCTGAATATAAAGGAAAATTAAAAATTAATTCAACCGTACCAAATGGAGAGCCATGTATAAGTGCTTTCACTTTTGCCACTTCATTTTTTGGATTAAATTCATGGGATAAAAGACAATCTGAATTATTTTTTTGGCGTGATATTCTTAAAGAGTATCCAGAATTTGATATGTTTTTAGCTGGAATATTTTCACCATTTTTAATTGATCAACGTTTTACTATTGCTCCATCATCTATGCAGTCTATTGGTTCTGCTGTTGCTGTAATGGCTCTTCTTTCAATTCTATTTTTGCCAGATAAACAATCTGCTTTTATTATTGCATTTTCTATTACATCAATATCATTGGGTGTTTGTGGATTCTTACAATTATGGGGGAGTGACTTAGATTCTGTATCTATGGGATGTATTATTATGGCTATAGGTTTAGCAGTAGACTTTTCAGTTCATATATGTTATAAATATCATAGAAGTTTAGAAATAACGGCAGATGAAAAAGTTATTGATACTTTATCAATTGTTGGATATCCAATTATTCAAGCAATAACATCAACTTTATGGTCTATGTTATCAGTTTACTTTATTGAAGCATATCTTGTTCGTGTATTTTTTCAAACTGTTGTTCTTGTAAATGTTTTCGGTGCATTACATGCATTAGTTTGGCTTCCACAAGTTTTATCAATGTTGGACCCATGTAATAGAATACCATTGAGATTCAAAGAAGATTAATAAATTTTTAAAAGTATTAAATAATATGTATTTATTAATAAACATATATATACCTAAATTTATAAAAAAAATAATTTAAAATATTAAATTTTTCTACTATCCGTTTTATTGTTTAATGTTTTATAATGTACACTATTTGTTGTACCAAAAGCTTTCTCAATTTTTGATTTGATATTTTCAATAGGTTCTTTCAAAATCTTTGTCTCTTCATTTGTTTTTTGTAATGTAACATGGTAAACAAGTCCATCTCCGTCAACGGTGAATATGGATAGTCCATCATACCATTTTAACTAAAAAAAATTATTTTCACAAAGACTTTAACTTACATTCTTCATTCTATACTCATAATTAAAATATTTCAAATTTAAAAATAATGAACTCCATGTAATGTAACAAATTCTCCATCTTAATCTTATTGTACCATCATCTAAAATAGGTACAATACTTACAACTTCTGTATGAATGTGTGGAAAAAGTAGTTGACCAATAATACTTATATTAGAAATATATGATATTGCTGATTGTAATCCATATTTTTTTGTATTCCATATTTTATCATCTAGAATAACACTTTTATGATAAAAAGTAAAATCTAACTTTTGTCTGAACATAAATGGTACTGTATAGCTAAGTCTTTGTTGTACATGATCCAATTGAAATATTTCTGGTTTTCTATCTAAGTTTGGTTTCAAATTTGAATGTTCATTTATTGAAGAAGAGTAACAACGACTTAGATATTTAAGTGATGTGATATTTTTATTCAAATTTCTTTGAAGCATTACTAAAATTATAAAATATAAATATAAATTTTTTGAAAAAAAAAAATATAAATCGAAGAAACGCTTTGAATGATAATATGGATTAAAATAAACATTTATTTACGATATGTAAATTAATTGCCATATATATTTTTTATTTCTTTTTCAATTCGTTTTCTTTCTTCTAATTCATCTATACTAGCTTGTTGTTTCTTTAATTTATCTAATTTTTCTGCATATATTCTATCATCCTCAGTAACTATACGATTGATTATTTTAAATATTCTTCCATCTTTATTCATATATATTTCCATTGCACCCTCAAAAATTTTTTCTTTAGGCCTAAATTGAACTAAAAATTGAGGCATATAGGTCTTCCAACTAGATTCTAACGAATGTATTTTATATAAAAAGGTAAAATGGTCATCGTTATCATATATAATGCTTCCTTTATGTTCACATCTATTAAAAGGTGACATATATCTAAAATATGACCTTACTTTTGCAACATGAATACTAAGATTTCCTTTTCCATTAATATTGTAATTATTTATTTTATCTTCAAATATGACATCATTTAGACAAAATTGAAAAAATGGCCTTAGAGATTCTTTAAAAAATTTAGGAGCCTATAAAATTATATTAATTATATCCTTTATATTTTACCAGACTTTCTGTTAGCCAATCAATTGCTAATAATTGTTCTTTTGTTGGCAAATTGTTAACTAGGTCTGTCTTTCTTTCATTTAATTTCAAAACATCATTATGTAATCTTCTATTGAAATTATTATTAATAGACATAAGAAACCTTCCAAACTTGAATGGAATAGCATATTTAAATGTATAACTAGTTCGTAACAATAATAAACGTTTCATTTTTGTAAAATAAAAAAATACTTTTTAATGTAATTGGAAGAATGATGAGTAATCATTGTGCTAAAATACGGCGCGTACATATATATATTTTTTTTAAAATTTGGATTGATTATTAAGAAACGAAAAATTTATACAACTAATTTACATACTAACAATGAAATTTTTTAATAAGTTTTTCAAAATAATTAATAATAATAAATCGTGATAAAAATTTTATTCATGTGACAAAAAGATTGAACCCGATATAAAATATAATTATTAAGTTAATACTTTAGAAATATTTGATTATTATTCTTTATTATTATTATTAAAATTTGTTTTTATCTTTTCGTTGGAGTCATTTTTTTCACTTGTTTCTTTAGAAGAATATGATGAAAATTCATTTCCAATAGGATCTTTAATATTTTCAATGCATAATGATTTACTTCTCAAAAAATCAGTTTTATTATTATGTTTCATTGATAAAATTTTAGCTTCAACTAAAGATCCATGTTTAATATTATTTCTTTTTTTGTTTCTTGAATAAAGTGAGACTGGTTGTCCTTTAACCATAGCTTGCTTGTTAAGTTTTTTACAACATACAATATGATAACAAATACCTCTTATTTCTGGATTGATGAGACAATAAAAATAAAAATTCATTGCAAATTTTGTAAATTCTAACAAATTTGTTATAGCTCTAAAAATTTGGAATCCCAATTCACTTTGCCTAGAATCTGATACAAAAATTGTTAATGGAGCAGCTGGAATTGTACATATCATGAAAATAATTACAATTGTAAAAAGAAGTGAAAACAATCTTTTTTCTTCTTGTTCCGATTTTTCATGTATATTTTTACTTTGATGTGGAGAAGTTAATCGTTTTAAGCGTTCTTTTTTAGTTTTTCGATATGTGATTAATATTTTTGCATTACAATATGCAATAATAACAAATGGACATCCTCTAGTCATCAATTCACGAAGCCATTCATATATTTTAAACCAAGTTGCTTCTTGAATATTTCCATCACAAACATTGTAGGTACACTCGGTTAATCCTTCAGGAACTATGTGAACATTTTTTTTTATTGCCCATAAAGCATTAATTGCAAAAGAAAAGATGTATATTCCTGCAAACATTATGTAACAACATTTTCTTTTACGCAAAATTCCATGATAAAATGGATGACATACTGCCATATATTGTGATAACGTTAAACAAACTACAATCCAAACACTTGCTCCCATTAAGGCATTTACCTATATATTTTCATTAAAATATTACAATTAATTTTTCTTACCAATGGAAAACCAATATGTGCATAATATAGTGCTGATATTTGTGAACAAAATCGTATATTTAAGAAATATAAGATCATAGGAATTACAGAAAATAATGATAACTAAAAAAGATTTTATTTATAAAATATTTATTAAAAATATGAAAAAAAAAAAAACTTACTAAATCAGTCATGGCTAGTAATGTCAAATATGTATATACAATAGAAGCTTTTCTCAATAATGGATGTGTAAGTGAGACAACAGTTAGAAAATCACCAACGATTCCAAATGTTATGATAACAGGTGCTATATAAGCATAAGTAATTTTATTTAGTAAAGAAACATCTTCAAAATTATGAACAAACTCAGTGACATTCCATATTTTAGAATCAGCATTTGTATATATATGACCAGATTCTTTTAAAAAAGCACATATTGAAGCAGAAGCTGCCATATAGTATAATATACTAAAATGTTTATTATATTTAAATAAAGTACATTGCATGGAGAAAATATATCAAAATAATAATATTTCAAGAAGTTTTTAAATAAAAAATATAAGATGAGTGGTAATATAGTTCAATAAGTATGTTCTTATATCAAATTTTATAGATATTTTAATTTATATCTTATTTTGATAATTATTGCTAAAATAACAAAAAATACGTAATATTAAGTAATTATTATACAAATTATTACTATAAAAACTAAGATTCTAAGGTATTACATTTGTTGTATAAAATTAATTTGTTTGATTAATATTATATTTTAACCAAAATATATTTATTATCATTATAATATACCAAAATAATTATTTCATTCAATTAATAAAACTGTTTTCTATTTGTTATTCATTAATAAATTTCTTTTTATTTATTTCTTTTCTAAAAAAAAAATTATATAAAATGAACTTAATTAAAAAATTTCAATACAAGTCAATGTTTTAAAATAAGCTGTTATAAATATTAATATTTTAAAAGTATTATTTCTAGTAATGACTAAATAATTTTTTTCCCAAATTAGGTATAATATTTTAAGAAATAAAGGATAAGAAAAGATTAAAAAATTTCTAATAAAGAAGTAATGTTTTCGAATAATTATAAATTATAATATTTTAAAGCAATTATGTTATGTTAAGAAGTGAAAATAATATCAAATGAATGAATAATAAAAAAAATTTCAGAGAAAATATATAAAAGTATAAGAAAATTAAAAATTTGTACTAGAAGATATTTATAAAATAATATGTTATCAAACAATTTACTTGATATAACTTAATAAATTGAAAGAAGAAAGCCAATTTAGAAAAGAAATTTAATATAAAAGATTAAAATTATTATTCAATATTAACAAAAATAATAAAGTTTTATATAAAATTTATATTGTTTCAATATACAGATAGCTATTGAAGGATAAAAATGCTGTAGTAAGAATTTTTAACAACTAATAGTTTACATTTTTCTTTAATATCACATCCCAAATAAATATAACTATTTGTTGTTATAATAAGGAGATGGAAATTTTATTACAAACTCGTTTGAATTAGCTAGTTTAGACATACTTTAAAATATGAAACATATGTTATTATTTTTCTCGGTATCAAATGTTCAGGTAGATCACATATATTTATATAGTAATAAAAATTTATAAAAACATCCATTTGATAATTTTATTTGATAGGTGTCTAGCTCATCATCTAATTTTGTAAATTAATCAAAAACAAGTTTTTATTACGTTTAATTATACTTTTTCACATATCAAGGCTATATAAAGAATTTAAACATGATCAAGTTTTATGTAAAATTATAAAAAAATATACTAAGGTGTATTGAAGAAATAGAAAAATAAAATGTAGTAGTGTAGTGACATATTTTCTCATCTTATAACTTTATAGGCATGAACAATTTTTTAATTAAAAAACTTTTTTAGAGGAACTAATTATCTGAGAATCCATGTATTTTTTAATAAATCATACAATTGTGTTTTTTTTTAAAAAAAAATAGACAATTGTATTTCAAAAGAAATATTAAATTGTATTAACTAATAATATTGAGTTATTAAGTAACAGTTAAAAACTTTTCTTACTTTATATTACATACATTTAATATGAATTAAATGTATATGTGATAAAATACTTTAAAATATTTGTATATTTTTATTCGACAAATAATTTCTTTTATCTCAATAAAGGATAAGAGATTTTATGGCTACAAGAAAGGAAATTGTTAGGCGAGCAACCATAATTATCATTTTGTAAATATCATATTATAGAGTGATGCCATAACTAAAAAATTGTAATAAATAAATACTGAATGAGAATAGAGTTTTTTTGTACTAATCATGAACATAAAGTTTATTGCCAATTCAAAAATAATGATAGTTTTTAAATCTAAATGTCATAAACCTCAAATAACTGTAAAGATTGTATCAAATAAAACAAAACGGTTCTTTCTGTGAATGAAAAACATATTTATTATAAAATAAAGTGTTGATATTGAAGTATTAAAACAAAAATACATATATAAATAATTGCAAGTTTATAAAAATACTATAAATTATCAACAAAAAGAAAAACTTAAAGAATTATAAAGGAAGTATATAAAAGATTAACGTTAATTATTTTTTTATAATTTAACTTATCGTCATTAAATAAAACATTTACCTAAATTATATTTTTACACAATAAAAACTATTTAAAGAATTTTATTTAATAATTTAAGCAGTAATTTTAAATTATATGCTCAGTTGAAAATAATCATGAATTTGATTATGTCTGAAAAGTGTAATTTTCACAAATTTGGAGAGATAAAAAGCTGATTGAAAAAAAGGAAATTGAGTTGATAAAGGCAAACTATAAAAAGACAAGAAGATATAGTTTTTATAAATATTTGTTTTATAAAAGAACATAATAATATATACAAGTATAATAGAAAGAATTTCAATAAAACTCCAAATAACATAAAAGGCTTAATTATAAAATTTATTTAGATTGACAAAGAAAATATAAAAGTAATTTTTAAAATAAAGTAATCAAGAATATCAATTTTTTTTATAATCTTTTACATTGGTTTTAAGATATTGTAAATTAAATCAAACCCGGTTATTAATAATTTGAAAATCATATTATAATAATGTCTGTTCAACCATTATTTCTTCATAACCAGAAGGAGGACTTATTTGAAATGACTTGAAACGCACATCAAGAATTGCACCACTGTCCACAAAAAGTAAAGGAAAAACTTGTCCACGAACAGATGTTATTGTATCCGTTATAAGATTAGAATTACGATAGAATTTTAAATCAACATGATCAAATGTTACACCAATTGTGTCACCCTCCTCAAGTAATATATTTTCTTTAGAAACAAGTTTTCCATTTGACCACAAAGAACCATCATTTTTCAAAAACCAACAATTATCTGTTAAAGGTATTTCATTTAAATTGGCACTTTTATTAGCTAATCCAATGCCCCATACCCCTTAAATAATAAATATTTCATATAAAATATATAAACTAACCTGATTGTTGAATTTTAACTTCAAAATATGCCTTATTTTGTTCAATAGGAACGGTAGCAATTACACCGCCATTTCCGCAAACTCTTGTCCCATTTTTTAGTAAAACAACTTCAGACCCTAAAAATTGTTAATCATCATACATACTCTTTATTGACATACCCATATTTTTAGAATCTAATTTTACAAAAGATTTATTTTCAATCAATTGAGAATAACTGCTAGTAATTGTAACACTAGGACCTTGGAAACAATCCAAAACACCACGTGTAAAACAATTAAACATTTTTTTTTTCTTTTGGGTATATAATAGGAATTTTAATATTTTCTATAGAGCATTATAAAAAAATAATATTAATATAATTTAATAAATATTAAATCATAAATATAAATAATATTTCTCAATTTTGTCTTTTACAAGTTTATTGTAGATACAAACATGACACTTTTCCTGAAATAATCGTATCAGGACATAATTTAAGTTCCTATACTAATGAAAGCCTTTTAATCTAATCTTAAAAAACATAAATTAACTGATATCAGAGAAAAATATCCTTAATTATAATAAGTAAAAACAAGATTGAAAAATGATTAATTTTATTTTAAAAAAAAAAATATTAAAGGTAAAATAATATATAAACAAAATTGTAGGATTACTTTGAAAAAATAATAACTTAAATGAACGTATTTTACATATTCTCAATAACATTCATAAAATCAAAAACTTTTCCCCTAATTTTAGATGCTCGTTTAGAAATTTTAACTGAATGAAATTTAGGCCACCATTTGTTTCGCTCTCCTATTATCAATTTAAATTTATTTCTTAAATATGGAATATCTTCTTCCTTGATAATGTTAAATAAATATAAGTTAAAAAATGACCAAACTTCTTTATTCTTTCTCCATTTTCCAAAATCTAATAAATTAAAAATAATGTTTATATTTTGTAAAATTTCATCTTTATCAGTACTCTCATTTATATTTGAAGCTTTGTGCCTAAGATAAAATACCCATGATTCATGACTAGGATGGACATCTGATGACGGCTCCATACATTTTTCTATAATACTTGCATGTCGAAGTTCATTTTCTTGTTTAAATCGTTTAGATATTCTAGGCAAAACATAAGGACATGCAACAACTGCATCTAATATATACATAAAATTATCTTCTAATAAACCAAATTTACAAATTAAATGAATAAAAGCTTCATACAAAGGGATAATGTCCAAAGCACTCTCATTTTGTATTACATCCTTTAATCGTTCTAATACATGAGTCGGCATATTTTTTAATAAATCATCCTCATTTTTCCATACTAAAAATGATGAAAATGCTATACATGCATTGTATCTAGTCATGTAATTTGGAATTCTAAAATTATCTTTTATCTCAATATTTTTATAATTTTCACTAATTTCATTTTGTTGGAAATGTAAGTCATACATAAGAACATCAAGTAAGCATTTAATTAATACATCATGTTCCATTTCTCCAAACTTTGAAATATGCTTACAAAAATTTAACAATTGAGAAAAAGAATTGTTCCTTCTTTCTTTATTAAAATTGTCTTCAATTAAGCAATGACCTATGATTTTTATAACATCAGGTAATACTCTCGAATTAATGTAACTTAAAAAACGATAGGTACGTGAGAATAGTCCCATACCATATTTTCTTATGTGACTAAATTCTCTTTTAATTATTGGATATCCAAGAAAGCACAATATAATTTCTTCGTTTAAGTTTTTCATTTGTAATGAAAATGCTTTATAAAAATCTATTCGAAAGGATGAAGAAAGTCCTTTAGTAGGACCTTCTTTTTCAAGTTCAAAATAATATGCCATCCATTCATATTTCATTTGATTAAAATGATTTTCATTAATATCAATTATTCTAAAAGTAAAGAATCAATAATATAATGAGAAAATCTTACATGTTTTTAAAATCTCTATCCTTTTTTAAAACTGTAATTTGATCCGATCTTGAATAACCATAACGCTTTGCCAGAAAAAAATTTAGAATGAAAGAAAAACATTTAAATTTATTAAGTTTGTATGTTCTTATAATATCAGATGGAAAATCATAACAAACCTTAAAGATAAATTGAAAGATATAAAAATATTTTAAAATTTAAACTTACATGTCGATTTAAATCGGCAGGATTGGAATTATATAAAAGTGCCTTTCCCAATAAACTATAAAATGCACTTTCAAATTTATTAGCTCTTCGGTCTAACTTATATCCTGGAGAACTATTCAAATTATCAAAAAAAGTTTGTAAAAAGTTGTAAGAACTTTCAGATTTCAATATTGAATTGCGTGGAGAATTGAAAGAAGATTTATTGATTTTTATTATTTGATGCTCCTCAACAGTTGTACTAGTTATATCGCTAGACGGTCTAAAATATGACTTCTTTCTTTTCATTTTAATCATTAAAAAGTTCCTAACTTTGATATGATGACAGAAATTTTGTTTTAGTAAATATTCTTGAAAAGAAAAGTCTGGTGTGGAAAAATGTTTATCGAAGGAGATAACAATTACGAACTGAGTGGTATGTTGTTATTATAACTACCGTTATTAGTCAACATAGTTATCAAATATTTCATGATAAAAAATACTTTTGAAACTATTCCAATACAATATAACATTTTATTAATAAATATTAGTTACTTTATCGGTATATTTTTTGTAAAGACGTTATCATTTTTGTAAAAATTTGAATACATTCGAATGATGTTATTATTCATTATTCAGGCACTCAATTATAATTTTTAATCCTTTTTTTAATTTATATGCATTTTAGTTTAAGGTCCTAAGATTTTTTTTATAATTTAAAGGAAACTTATTTTATAATTTTCACGTTATCGTTTGTTTATTGTGTGAAAATAAATATACACGGCATTTACAAAGAGCATCAGCAATGAGAATCCGATCCTTCCAAGTAAGTTAATTTTTTTAACTATTCAAATTAATAACATAATTTTAGCCAGTATCCGATCCAACTCAACATATTCAATCATGGGAATTGCTTAGAAAAGCTATTACGGAAATTTTAAATCAGAATAATTCCGGTTTAAGTTTTGAAGAACTTTATAGGAATGCATATGTAATGGTACTATCTAAACATGGTGATAAACTTTATAGTGGTTTAAAAGCAACATTGGAAAATCATGTAAAAAATCGTGTTCTTCAAAGACTTAATGATTCTTGGAACGATAATTTTCTCGGAACTTTAAATAAATTGTGGTCTGAACATTCTATTGCAATGCACTTAATTCGAGACATTCTGATGTATATGGATCGTGTTTACATTCCTAATTCAGGAAACCCAGGAATATACATTACAGGTATTCATACATTTAGAGAGCATATACTTGAACAGCCGCATGTTGCTGATAACTTATCAAATATAATTCTTAGTATGGTAAAAAATGAAAGAAACAATGAATTTATAGATAGAACGGCATTAAAGGATGCATGTAAAATGTTGTTACATATGGGCAATTCAAGTGATCGTAGTTTATATGAAAAACTTTTTGAAAAAGAATTTTTAAAGGATACAAAAGAATTCTATGAAGTTAAAAGTCAAAAAATGCTTATTGATAATAGTGCAGATGTATATGTTGAAAAAGTTCAGGAAATTTTAAAAAAAGAGTGTGAATTTGCTGATCTTTATCTTGATAAAGTTACTGAAAAAAAATTAATGAACGATTTAAATGAGGTGCTTGTTAAGAATCACATCCAAACAATTATTAATATGGAGAATTCAGGAATGCTTTATTTACTTAAAAATGATATGCTTCCACAATTAGGAAATATGTATAGCCTTTTAAAAAATGTTCCAACAGGAGTAGAATCAACTGTAAAATGTATCAGTCAATATGTTCGTGAAACTGGAGAAGCATATGTTAATTCATCTGATAAAATTGGGGAAGATGGTCAAGGTGTTATAACACCAGTTAAATTGATAGAAAATTTAATTGCTCTTAGAGATCGTTGTGAATCTTTTTTGGTAAATGCCTTTCATAGAGATGATCAAATTAAAAGATCTTTAGTCGAAGACTTTGAATATTTTGTAAATCTTTCTAAAAAAACTCCTGAATATTTGTCATTGTTTATTGATGATCGTTTAAAGAAACATCTTAAAGAACAAGAAGGTGATATCGAAGCTGCAACATCGAAGGCAATGATTTTATTTAAATATATTGTCGATAAAGATATGTTTGAAGCATATTATCGAAAACATTTATCTAAACGTCTTTTACATTCTAAAACTGTTTTGGATTATTCTGAGAAACACGTTGTCGACAAAATTAAACATGAATGTGGTGGTAGTTTTACAAGTAAAATGGATGGAATGTTCCAAGATATTGAGGCTGCTCAACTTATCCAAACAACATATAGAGAATATTGTCAAAATAATCCATCCTCAAGTGGAATCGACTTATATATTAGAGTTTTAAAACCTATAAATTGGCCTTCTTCTATCGGTGAAGAGGTTGTAAATATTCCTAGAGAACTAACATCAGCTTTTAACCATTTTAGTACATTTTATACACATAAATTTAAAAGTAGAAAGCTTAAATTACATTGGGGTCTTGGAACAGCAGAACTCAAGGCAACATTTTACACGAAAATAAAAAATGACGATACGAGTCAGCTTGAAAATGATTCTTCAAATAATTCAAATGTTCGTAAAGAAACTAAGATTCTTATGGTTTCAACTATTCACATGTTAATGCTTTTGGAATTCAATAAGAGTGAAAAATTAACATTTAGAGAATTAAAAGATTCAACGAAATTACCAGAAAAAGAACTTAAAAGGGCTTTAATGTCAGTATCCATGGGAAAAGCAAACCAAAGAATACTTTCAAGAATTGTAGGATCAGGAAAAGATATACAACCAAATGATGAATTTATAATCAATGATAATTTTACATCAAAATTTGCCAAAATTCGTATTACAAATGTTGCTGGTAAAGTTGAAATAGAAAATGATACAGAAAGAAAGAAGACGAAGGAAATTTTGGAAGGAGATCGTAAAGCTGAAATTGATGCTGCAATTGTTCGTGTTATGAAGGCTAGAAAATCTCTTAATCACAATAATTTAATTACGGAGGTTTGTTTAATAATTTATATTGATTTTATATTAATTTTATTATTTTAGGTGACAAATGTGTTGTGCAAACGTTTTAGACCCGAAATCTTAACAATAAAGAGATGTATTGAAACTTTAATTGAAAGAGATTTTCTTAAAAGAAATGAAAAGGATAGCAAGATTTATGAATATGTTGCTTAATTTTATGGTAACAAAATTAATATTTTACAAAAATAAACTTCAGCTAACATTTTAAATTATCTGTGAAAAATGAATTTTCATCAATGTTTGAAAGGTACATTCTATGTTTAAACAGATAACATAACTCAGCTTAACATTATGAAATTTTATTTCTAATATAAAAATATTTATTTTTTTTATTATTGTTTTTAATTAATATTTACGAAAAAATTATATTCCTGATCTATACCCAAATATGAATCTGAAAAAATATATAAAGTATAACGGAATGTTCCTTTTTTGTTTGTTGTTGTAAATAGAAGTCTACTTATTGATTTTCCGTTAAAAATACTTATTCTTGAAGTTGCTAATGGTAGGTTATTAGATGAATCTGCTAATATAATGATAAATGATGATGACTTTTGTTTAGTAAATTTAGAATAAGCTAAACTGTTATCGTACTTTGAAGTAGATTTAAATGATAATTTCAAAAATAATGTATATGATGTATTTGAATTAAGTTCAATTTTTTCCGCATCTACAAATTTTCTAGTCATTTTTGGTTCAATATAACCTCTACTATTTATTGAAGAAATTGTAACTTTATCCACATTTACTATTGGGTAACGTATTAAAACATCAATTATTTTTTTAATTTCATTAACATTTAAGATTGTTTTACTTTTAAAATAATTTATAGCATTGTTTCTTATATTTTCATCAATTTTTTCCATGTTGACAAGATTTAATTGGTGTTGTAAAAGTGGAATTGTTAAATGATCCCCAAGAGTTTTTACTGCAGAGTTATCCATGTATGGAAGCGATAATAAGTAATGATCAGTATGCCATCTTCCTTGTATAATCATTTGTTGGAGAATTAATATGTTTATGGCTGTTTTAAGAAATCCTTTTAAAAATGCATACTCATACATTGCTTGAACTATACGTAAACAGGAATCAAGACAACTTCGTAAATCTGTTCGATAATCTACAGGTAATTGTAATCTACTAAAATGAGCTTGGTACATTAAAAATACTTTTGTATATGATGATTCAAATGTAGAATATTTTCCTAATCTTAAAGGCAATTGTTTAGAAAGTTCTTCATTTATTATATCTTCATTATGTCTTACGGGAACCTCACCATATTCAGGCATATTTGACATAATAAAAAGCAAATCTTCTATCGTGCTGTCACACTTAATTTCATCAATCATATGTTTAACAGATGTATATTGAAGATAAAAATTTGATCCCAATTTTCCATATGGTGTTGATTTGAAGAACATTTTTGAATTATTTGTAAATTTTATACAACCAGCATCAATTAATTTTTGTAAAGAATCATCAATTGTGTTTACTAAAAATGATATAAGACTTTCTTTTGTAGCTTCTTCAACACCATAGAAACTGGGATTATTAAATAAACGCCTATAGAAATAGGTTCCAGTTAAATAATTCATTGCATCTTGCTTATTAGTAATAATTCCAGCACATATTTCAGCATTAATATGATTAGGTAAAAATTGTAAAAGACTACTTTCCACTGGAAATGGTTGATATAAGAAATTTTTATAAAAACTTTTTTTAATATCTTGAACATAAATTACAGCTACAGCAGATTGATCATACTGAGGTCTACCGGCACGTCCTATCATTTGCATTATATCTGTAACCGGAAAATCAACATATCTTCCCTTTTTACCATCAAAATATTCAGTTCCTTTCACTATAACAAGGTGAGCTGGACAATTAATACCCCAAGCAAGGGTTGCTGTTGTTACAAGAATTTGAATTTTCTTTTCAACAAATAATTTTTCAACCATTGCTCGTTCATTTTTAGTTAAACCTGCATGATGCATTCCAATACCGAAAGGTAAAGTTAAACGTAAATATTCATCTTTTGTTGTTGATAGTAAAATTTCTAATTCATCTGGATTCATATTAACCCATTGAGTTGGATCAGATTCAAGTGAAAGGAGAGGAATAAATGATTGTGCTGTTATTCTTGTTTGTCTCCTTGAAGCAACAAAAATAAGAACAGGTTTTTTAGGTGAATATGTTTTTATAGCATTAAAAGCTGGTTTATTCATTAAAGCCATTCTTGGACAATAATGGATACCAGGAAAACCAGCAATATGAATTGAAATAGGTACTGGTCTTACATTAGGCCTAAAATTAAATAATCCTGAATCTTTAACTCCTAACCATTCAGCAACATCACCTGCATTTGCTAATGCTGTAGATAGACCAATAATACGAATTTCTTCAACATTTTCTAATCCTGCTTTCCTTCTTTTTTCATTAATCATTTTTAGACGTGTAACAAATGCTTCGACAACGGCACCTCTTTCAACACCAAGAAGATGTATTTCATCAATAATTACACAATCTACATTTTTTACATATCTCCTAGTTTCCCAAGATCTCATTATACCATCCCATTTTTCTGGAGTCGTTATAAGTATTGATGCTTTTTCAAGTAAATTAATGCTTGGTGTAGAATCTCCAGAAATTTCTACCACACTAATACCTAATTTTTTTTCCATTTTATTTTTCCAGTCTTCAACTCTTTCACGAACAAGTGCTTTTAAAGGAGCAACATATACAATTTTTCTTTTAAAATCTTTTTTATTTAAAGTATGGAAAATAGCTAATTCAGCACATAATGTTTTACCTGAACCAGTTGGAGCACCAATAAGAACGTGTTGTGATGTATGATATAATTTAAAAAATATTTGTGTTTGAATTGGATTGAAATATTCAAAAGAATATAAGCTTTCATAATCTGGATTTTTTAACGCTTTTATTGGAAGAGGATCTAAAGGTAACAAATCTGTATGTGCCATATTTGATATTGGAAATATACAATTATGCATAGAAATTGGATAACAATTGTCTTCCACCAAATAATAGTTATGAGCTATTCTAATTTGATAACAATCATTAGCTTCATCATCATTAATAGGAACGGTTATAGTTAAATCTGTACTTTCTTCTTCATAAACTTTCTTCTTAGAAAAATTGATTACTTCATGATGAATAATTCTATTATCATTAACATTTTCCACAAATAACCAAAATTGTGTAGATGTATCTTTTCCAAATAAACGATCACTCCAATTAAACATAGCTTTAAGTGAAACATTTATTTCTATAATTGAATGTGTAATTGGTCTTACAGTTGCTTCAATTTCAAGCATAGGTAACATTCGTATTCCATCATATACTTTTTTAGCATCAACTCTTAATAAACCTTTCAATTCATCTTCATTCATTTCATACAAGTCATAATATGATAAATTTCTTTGTTCAAGTTTCTTCAATATTGTTTCACTGAACATACCTGGTAATTGTCTCAATGGACAGTCAAAATGCCACAAACGATTTTCAATGCATCTTGTTAAACTTAAAAATTTAACTGTTGTATGTGCCCATCCCTTTTTAAGTGATATTTCAAATAAAGCTCTACATAACCTTGGTGCGTTTTGAATAATATATAATGTTTCTCCATTTAAAGTAAAATTTTTAGTTTGATATCTTGATATATACCCTTGCAAAAGAATATTTACCTTACCAGAAACAAATGTTAAGTCACATTTTGTTTTAAATTGACATCCATTTCTCTTTATGTTTTGCAATTCTTCAATATCATCATCTCTAATTTTTAATGAATTAAATTCTGCGGATTCAGATAACAAAGAAATTATTTCATTATCTGACATTTGAGGTTCCAAAACAATATTTTCCATATGTTTTTGCGCTAAAAATATCTCCATTGTGTCAGATGATACATAAAAGTTACTTGCAATCCTTCCTAAATCAGTTGAAGACATAAAACCATTAATTGAATCAAACACAATCATATGCAGTTTATCTAATTTTCTTGCAGCATCATAAACAATCTGCATTAAATGATTTTCTAAATCAGGATCTTGACGTATTTCGTTGTAACTTATACCATAAACTAATGGATTTTTTTTTGCCCGAATATAATAAAATGTTGATCTTATCCATCCAACTGCTTCTTTGATATTGGTTATACTACCACGAGCAATCTCAGCATTTAGATTGTCTAAAATTTTACCAACAAATTTAGATTCTATAGGAGTTGAATGAGAAAGCATAGCTAAATATTTATTCATCTTAGCATGATGGGATACAATAACACCATATCCAACTGATTCATTAAATTGTGGACGACCAGCACGTCCAAAAATTTGTTGAACATCCAATATTGACAAATCTGACATGGTACCTTTGGAAGAATCAAATACGTCGGTACCACGAATCACTACAGCAGATGCGGGTAAATTTACACCCCACGCTAAAGTAGCAGTACAAAATAATACACTTATATTGCCGGCTAAGAACATTGCTTCAATTAAATTTCTTTCAGATTTCTGCATACCCGCATGATGAACACCAAAACCAAGGCAGAATAATTCTAATAAGCGATTATTTTTTAATTTTTCTACTCTTTTTTTTGCCATAACATATTCAGAATCATATATATTTTCAACTAAAAATTCTTCCAATTCATTTTTAACGGAAGCAATTTCTCTAAATGTTTCAGCTAATTTCCATGTTGCATTTCTAGAATGAACAAATACAAGAACTTGTTGTCTTTTTTCTACAAAAATTCTAACTTTATCATAGGTAACCCTATCCATAACTTCTTCAGTTGAAAGATTTGTTTTACCCTCTGAAGGTTTGTAGACAATTTTTCCAAAATCTTCATTATTTTTATTTTCCTTCTGTTTTGACTTATTATCTACAATGTTTCTAGGATTTGTTTGTTTTTTTATACCTATAAAAGACATTTCGAGAGGTACTGGACGAAATCTATCATCGAAAACAAATAAACCTTTCATCTTATCAACTTGCAAAAAATCTGCTGCATCTTCATAATTTGGTAACGTTGCAGATAATCCAACTAATCTAATTTTTCTTTGACAAATTACCATTTCACGTAATGCTCTAGCAACAATAGCCTCAATAACAGCACCTCTGTCATCATTAAGTAAATGAATTTCATCTATAATCATTAATTTAACGTTTGAATTTAAAAAACCACCACTATCATCACTTGAATTATTTTTTCTACTTATAACATCCCATTTTTCAGGAGTTAATATAAGCATATTTGTGTTATCCATTTCTTTTTTTGTTAAATTTGTGTCTCCCGTAAGTTCCCTTACCTGTAATTCAAATGGAGCAAGACGTTTACCAAAGTTTTCTGTCATTTCACTTGCTAATGCTTTCATAGGGCATATATATATAATTTTGAAATCTGCTTTGTTTATATTATTAAAATCATCACAGTGATCATGAATACATTTCATAATCGCAAGCATTGCTATATTTGTTTTACCGGCACCAGTTGGTGCACATATTAATAAATTTTCGTGAGTTTTATAAGCTTGATCATATACAATCGATTGAATGACATTTAATGATTTAAATTTTGAAAAACCTCGAGCACAAAATGAATCTATTTCTGATATTTCTAATTTTTTATATTTAGAAATAAATTTTTTTTTATCTTCCAAATTTTTTTCGATAGCAGGAATTGTAACCTCCTCGTGTGTGGCAACATCTTTTCTAATTGAACCTTCAGGTAGTACCATTTTGTAGCCAGACATAAGTATAGTAAAGTTATTTTTCTTCAAACGATCATCAAAAACATAAGGCAAATTTAGACTTAATTTTTGATCAATTATACTAAAATCTGGAATATCATTTATATGAACTAATGAATTATCATTCATCTTTAAAGACTCCTCTATTGCTCTTTCTAAATCACTCCTTTCTTCAATATCATAATTTCCAACTGTAAATTTAGTTCCTCTTTTATTCTTTTTCAATTGTTTCTTCAAATCTTTTTTAAATTTAACATCATCTTTTGTTTGAAAAGAGAAATTTGTTCCAACTAGACTATTTTTCACACTAATTTTAGCATTTTTTAAGTCATTATCTTGCTGGATTTTTTTAATTTTTGCTCTTTCGGAGTTTAACAAAGCATTTACAATAATTTCACGATCTCTTAATATTGATGTTATCAATTCTATACGTTCAAATCCTAAAAGATCACATAATTCCATCTGTAAATCATCAGACGACCTATGAGATTGTATTAATTCAAATAAATGATTCATAACAAATTCATGTTCAGTAAAAGAATCACGAATTTGATTTGTTATATCAACTAAGATATACGAGTAGTTACCGTCATCCATTCTTCGAAAACTAAAATTATCAAATTTAGTTATTATAGATTTAACAAAGTTAGATTAATAAATGACTTTTTAAAATTGATAAAAAATGTATAGTAAAAAGTAGAGTACAATAAAATATAATATCAAACAAGTCAAACCTACAGTATCAATATGTAATATTAAATATAAATATAAAGATTTTAGTATTTTAAAATAGCGACCGCGACTTTCTTTGTTCAGAGTGTTTGTATAAATGAATTATCAGAAAACGTGGCAGTTGTTCCTGTTGAAATAGAGATTATAACAAAACAAACATACTTTTATTTCTGAATTCAATGCAAAAAATATAATAATAACCTAAGGGTAATCATTTTTTTACACTTTTTAATTCTTTTCCTTCATAATCCGAAAAAATATAATAGTTATGGACATAATCTTCAAACGTTACTCCCTTAGAATAATCGGTCGACCCTTTATATAAAATTGATTTTGCTGGTTTTTCATACGTTTTGATTCTTTGTCTTTCTAGTGCTGCAATTTCTTTTACATCACTACTCATACAAAAACTAGGTTCATCATTTTCTGCATTGTTTAATTTATCAAAATTATATTTTTCTTGATTTAATCTTTTAACAAGAAAAGTCACCTTTTTGTTGTTCTGAAACTAATTTTATTAGAAAAAATATCATTATTAAATACCTGAATATAATCAACTATAAGCTTTCTACAAATATCTTTGTCTAAAACTGGAACATCTTCAACATTACATATTATATCTCCAACTAAAAATATTTCATTAGATAATGAGCCTTCATCACATTTGGAAACAATAACACTATTGTTAAAATTTTTTACACAAAGGCCTAATTTTTTGCCTTTTTTGAAAATCAATGTTGTTTGGAAATATATATTAACATCATTTTTTTCTTTTCTTTCTTGAATATTTGTATTATTTAAAATTTCTTGAGCAACTGTATGCTTTTGAATCTGTTCAACAATCATTTCTTCATTCAATGTTTCTCCAAAAGGTTCATTTTTGTCCAATAAAATTTCAAAGTTAAATGGTGATGACATAGATACACTAAACAATTTAAAAAACAAAATATAAATAAGATTACAATTAGAGCAAAAGTATGATTTTACATTTTAAATAGGCGCCAACTATTAGAAAGCAATATTAATAGTTACAATTACATTCTAAAGGAATTTAAAATAATATAAATTCACAAGAGTTGTTGATGTTTAAATATTTCTTTTATCAAATACATAAAATTTAAAAAAATATATGCAAAATAAGAATTAATCTCTTAGGTTTTATAAAACATTATATACAATTTAATTTTTCAATTAAATAATTCTTGATATCCTCTGTACTTTTAAAATTACTTCTATTATCAGTACATCTTAACTTGAGTTTATAATCCTCCAATTCAAATAAACACTCATGAAAGAATCTTTTCAATTCTTCTATTTTAGATAAATGATTATATTCTTGAATGTGTTGTTCAGGAGCAAATGCATCATCATCAACCTCCATGTCTTCCTCGTCAATTCCTTCACTTATTGAAGATATACTTGAGCTAATATTTTTAATTTTCATTACTTGCTCCGCATACTTCAAGCTATTTAATGTTACTTCACAATTACTAATGGCTGGAGAAATTGTGGTAATCTAAAAATAATTGATTCAAAGTATTAATATAAGACAAACGTACCATACATAATTTAGATTTTTCTCCAATAAAACTATCCTTTAAAAACTGAGTCAAAGCAGAATTTCTAAAAGGGATTCTATCTGCGCTTCCAGAAGACATCTGCCTAATGCATTCCTTCAATGCTAACAACGATTTATTAATAGCATTCCCTTCGTTTCGTGTATTCTTATCAACATCACCCGAATCAGCTCCTCTTTCATTTCCTGCCAAATCAACTAAACATAATTTTGAAATTGTTGATTTATCACGCATCAAAATAAATTGAAAAATAGCATGAGATCTAGATGAATCTTTGTTAGCTTTCGTTTTACCACAACTCCTTAAAGAAGAACCTTTTTTGAGAACTTCCAAAACATTAAGTGGTGATCGACATTGAATTTTTGTCAATCCTGATATCTGCACTTGATCATGTTCGTCAGCTTGTACACGGAGTTCTTTACGTAAATTCAACAAATCATATGCCTTATTCATGTAAATTTCAAAGTATGCACAACAGATGCTATAACCACTTCTTTCCATACCTTTAGTAGTGAAATGTTTGAAGACATCTGTGGCAGCCAAAGCATACATTCCCTTAATTTTATTCTTTTTAGATGCTCCATACATAGTATATGTCTTTCCACTCCCTGTCTGACCATAAGCAAAACAAGTAGAATGCCCAAAATCAAAAAAGTTATCAACAAGATGACGACAGCTAACATTGTACACACATTCATTGTCTGCTGACTCATTAAAAACGGCATCAAACTTGAATTTTATAGGAGTGACATATTTTTTTAGATCAATTTTTACTTGTGGCATAAACATTACTAAGGATTGAGCATCAGGGATTGCTAAAGATCGAATTTCTTGAGCCTTCACGTCGTCAATATTTAAAGGTCTTACTCTTATAAAAACCTCCATCTTCTTATGGAATGCACTTATTTTGTATGTCAAAGGGATAAAAATCATTGAAGATTCTTCATTGGTCATTAGTTTGTTATATTCATAATAACGACTGCGCCTATCAACATCAACACGAATAGAATTACCCACAACTGAAACGGAAGATGGTCTAGTTTTGTTTGAACATTCAGTTAATCTTATGCTTTTTTCAACTATTTTATTGTTCTCCACAAATACTGAATGTCGTCTTGGTGTCATAGAATTTTGAAGATTAAAAGCATCATCAACAATGTTATGGGTTACATTTAAACGACGTCTCTTATTATTCAATGCTGGGTTGGCTTGCAATAACTCTCCAAAGGTTACTATTTTTGTTAGTCTTTCACCAGTCTATAATGATAATAATGAAAATAAATATTGTTAAATAAACATACTGGTCCACAAAACGTTACTCTTGCTTGTCCAGAATGCCCGTCAATTTGAAATATAGTAGAAGTCTGGATTGCCCCATTTGATCTAACAATTTTTACAGATTGTCCAACATAAAATAAATCCATTTCCAGGCAATGAAATCAATATAAATACGTTAGTAAATATCTCAATAAAGAGTGATTTTTACAATCAACATTCCAACTATATAGTCTCATGTCATCATTTTACTTCTCGCATCTTCTATCTAATAGCATTTTCCTTATAATAAAAGTTAATCAAAGGAATGTTAGGACATTATATAATTTTAATTTTATAATCATTTGACTTAATACCTCTCATCATTTTGGCGGTATAATTTGAAATTGCATTATGAATAAGTAACTTTATAATACAATTTCTCTTCATTCTCATGTTGGTAAAAGTAAACATATTTGATTATGCTATATATTCAATAATACTTTTTAACCTTTAATGTATAACTTTTCCCTTATGAAGATAAAATTCCCATTAAGAATTATCTCGTTGGTAAAATATATATCATAAAAATTTTATAATGTTGTCGTATTTATAAACAAACGATTTATCACTAAAGTTAATCATTTTGATCTAAAAGTATGGCAGGGCAGCAATATTTTGCTACATATGTTCAAGATCTTGAACAAGTGAGTATATTTTTTTAAAAAAAATAGTGTAAAATTTTTAAGGATCCTTTTGATGTAACCGATTTTGTGGAAAGATTAGCTTGGAGAATAAATGGTAGTACAGATGTTGTTGACGTTGAAAGACTTAAAACGAAATTTGAAGAAGAAATAGGTAGTTTACAATTATTATCTGATCAATTTCAAAATAAAATCAAAGTTTTGGATTCCCAACTTAAAACATCAAGGCATTTATATCAACAATCTTTACAAGAAGCAAGCGAAGAGAATGCATTTATTTTGGACAGGTTAAAAAAACTTGATAATACAATGCAAGAAGTTTCAACAAAAATAGTTCATCTTGGTGATCAATTAGAATCTGTAAATGCACCAAGAGCGAGAGCTTATGAAGCATTGCAATTGATTAAACATTTTGATGAATTTTTAGCTGATCAACCTTTAACTTCGTCAATATTTACTGATCCTGAAAAATTAATGGAATCTGCAGAAATAATAAGCAAACTTTATTCCATATCACAAGAATTGGATAGTGAGAAATTTTCAAAAACACAACAACGTATTAGTAATAAATATGAAGAAATACAAGAAATGCTAATTGAAGAGTTTATGAAAACTTTCGAAAGGAAAGAAAATTTTGACAGAAAAATTATGCGAGAGATAACAAATGTTCTTTCAAATTTTAATAGATACAATGTTTTATTAGATAGATTTGTTGAAAAAGTAGAAAGTACTTCATATCGTGGGAATGATGTTTTTAATGATATTTTAGAAATGTGTGAGAAGAAAGTTTCTTTGATAGATGAAATTTTTCCCAATGCTTCTGTTGTCATGTCAAAATTGATCCTGTACGCATATAAAGGAAGATTAAACAATGAGGTACAAATTAAATTGGAACATTTAAGGCATGGCGATGACGAACAATATTTATTTACACTTAATATTTTGTATACAAAAACATTAAAATTGAATGAACAACTACAAAATTTAAAGTATAAACCAGATAACCAATTTATTACGATGATTACAGGTTCAATATTTGATAAATATTTAAAATTATATGAAAAAACAGAAGAAGAATTTGTTAATAATCAGTGTAGCGGTATATTACAAAGATTTTATTCTTCTAAAGGGCATCAAAAACGAAATCTCCAATCAGGTGGTTTACAAGAATTAAAAAGAGATATAGCTGCACGTTTAAGAACTGTAGAAAATTTTGGGGACGAAACATTTTTATCAGAGGAAGTTGCTATAAATATATTGCAAGAATTAAAAAATGCGTTTTCTCGCTGTCAAAAGGTAAGTAAAAAATATTTTTTTTTTGTAATAATATTTCTTAAGCTTGCTTGTTCAAGTAAAAAAGCAGACCTTATGAAAACTCTTTATGAACTATTGGTTAAATTTTTATACCATGAACATGTTTTATATGCTGTTGAATTGGCTTTATCTGGTATACCAACATCTGAACCTAAACTAGAACCTTCATCAATATTTTTTTCTGTTGTACAACAAAGTAGTGCAATAACACATCTTTTTGTTAAACAATTTGATGATTCAATTGTTACATTTTTAGAGTATGTTTATTGTTTATATTTATATATATATATAACTCTTTTATTTAGTTTAAAAAATATTCAAGATGAGTGTGTTAAAGCTAAAAATTCTACTTTACGTACACTTGAAACACGTATAAACGTAGGGATAGAAAAACAAATAAATGCTATTACGGGATATATAAGATATATTCTAAGTACTGAACAAAAAAAAACTGATTTTAAACCAGATGATGAAAGTCAACATGATAATATAACCATAACTTCTGCTTGTGAACTTTTGTGTCGATATATAAATAATCAATTTAATATCATAAAGGAAAGCGTTGACGGAGAAAATTTAATAACTATTTTGAAGGAGCTTGGCTTAAGAATATATCAAATTATATTTTCACATATAAAAAATTATAATTATTCTGTAAGTGGAGCTATGTTGTTATTGTGTGATTTAAATGAATATCGTAAGACCTTAGGAATTTGGAAAATAAGTGAAATTAATGAAAATATGGAGTCATTGCATGCTTTGGCAAATTTGCTAGTTGTTGTTCCTGAAAATTTAGAACAAGCTTGTAGTTCTCCACTTGTTTCGTCATATAAAGTGGATGTTATAAATTCTATAATTTCTTTAAGACATGATAGCAAAACAAACACAAAATATCTACACTTTTTAACTAATTAAATATCTTGCTAAACAAAATTTATTAAATAAAATTTAACTTGAATTAATATACGATTTATTTCCAAATATTTCTACAGCGATTTCAAATGTGCTTACTAAAGTTTTACAGGTTAATTTTTTCAATCCATTTTCTAATGAAACTGCTTCATCAAAGCACTTTTCTAAGTTAAAATCACATTGTTCTTTTGATATTTCTTTTTTATCATAACAATTATCATGAATTTGGCAACAATCATTAATTTTTACTTGAAAAAAAAATTACAAATATGATTAAAGAACTTACAATATTGATTTTTTGTACAAGAGATGTAAGCACTTTTTAAAGCTAAAAATTTACTAAGAAAATTATTTCCACATTCCCATGTTTTATTGTATTGATCACATCTTAACGGAAAGTTAAATAGAATAATAACCATAATAATATGTAACATAATTATAGATTTTATTGTTTCAATATTTATGATTTCAAAAAAAAAACTTGAAAATGAACTAGTTTTCGTTAATTATGGGATTCGTTAAAAATTCTTTCCATAATCTGTAGCTTTATATGTATTAACAATGAAAACATATAAAAAAAAAAGATAATTTTAAAATATTTACAAAAAATTATGTCATTACTCATCTACTTTGATTTCACTTTGAATAACGTTTTCATTAATTGAATCATTAGTCGGAAATTGTTGAACAACGTGAACAGGCTCAGTATTTGAATTTTCAACAAGACAATCTAAATATTCAGAGGTACGGACTACACATTTATCATATCTTCCAATGATATCCATAACAGAATTGATACTATTATCATAAGAAGCTGTTTCTTTTTCAAGTCGTTGTGTTTCACCATCATAAAAATTAATAGCTTCATATACTCTTTCAGTTTCACTTAATAATTTTATTATTTATCTTTAATAAATAAACTTACATTTCTAATTCCTTCTTAGTTCTTAACTTTTTAATTTTTTCAATTAATTTTGAAATCGACTGTTCATCCTCTTTTGATACAGAAATATTTTGATATTTAATACTTTTTTCTCTAATTTTTTTCCTTAATTCTTGAACTTCTTTTTCTAATTTTATATTTTTCTTTCTCATTATATTTAAAAAATTTTTACGAAATATTAATTCTTCGTATCTTTCTTTTTTTCTTTTTTCCATGAGATCTTCTATATTTGACATCACTTCACAAAACCTAAAAAATAATTAATATATAATATATTTAGATTTATTTTTACCTTTCATAATTTTTAGAACTATATAACTCAAAAAATTGTTTTAACAATGTATCACATAATGTATCATAATTACACAACGTACTTCTTTCCTCAAGAAGAACTTTTTGAGTATTAATTACTTCATCAGCCATAGAGAAATATATGTATTAATTTTAGTATAAAGAAACAATTTCTTGACAAAGTAAAGTGACAAGATAATATTTGGAATTATGATCATATACAATATAAACGTCCTATTTTCACCTCTCATGTTAAATCCTTTTAATACGATTTTTTCTGAGTAAAACAATTTATATATTTTATTTAAAATATATTTAATATTGACAAAATTTTAATTTATCAAATATAAGAATATTTTTATTTTATTTATTCAATATTTTAAAATGAATCAAGCATTGAGAAAGGTTCGTTAGTTATAATTATTTTACTCATTATATTTAAGGAAATTGAAAATGATTTTAATAGTAATGATCTTAAAGTACCATTATTTGTACTTGCTCCAATGGTTAGGTATTCGAAATTGGTATTTAGGTTACTTGTATCTGAATATGGAGCAGATGTATGTTATACACCAATGATCTTCGCTAACTGTTTTTCTACAAATAAACGTTGTACCATAGCTGAATTTACGACAATACCTGGGGAAAAACCAATTGTACAATTTGCAGCTGACAATGCTGAAGATTTTGCTTATGCAACAGAACTTATTTATAAAGATTCATCAGGGGTTGACTTAAATTGTGGTTGTCCAAAAAAATCTGTTACTTCTAAGAAATGTGGATCTGCTTTATTAAAGAATCCAGAATTAATATCTGATATTTTGAAACAAACAAGAAATAAAATATGTGACGACAATTTTATTGTATCTTGCAAAATTAGAATTGACCAAGATGTTAGAAGAACAGTTGATCTTGCAAAAAAATTAGAAGCAGCAGGAATCAATCGAATTGCCATACACGGAAGAACAAAAGAACAAGCTTCTAGTGAACCTTGTAATTATGAAACAATAAGGTTAATAAAGGATTCAATTAATATACCAGTCTTTGCAAATGGAGGTGTAACAAAATACGAAGACTTGATCAACGTAGCTAGGATAACAAAAGCAGATGGAATTATGGTTGCTAATGGTTTACTCGAAAATCCAGCACTATTCTGTAAACAAAAATATCCTTCCCTTGAATGTATAAAAAGTTTTATAAATTTGGAATCTAAGCATGGACTGATATACGATCTTTTCCATCAACATCTTATCTTTATGATGAGACACATGTTTTCCAAACCAGAGAGGCTTTATTTTAATGAATTGAGAGACATTGTATCCGTGAAATCATATTTAAATACCTATATAGATTATTAAAAATAAATTTTTTGTGATATATAATGATTCATTGAAGAAGTAAATTAAAAATTTAAACTTAAGAACATAATACCAAGGAATTAAGAATAATATTTTATTATCAATAATAATAATTTTTAAAAATTTATAATTTTCAATTTATATTTAATTATATGTAAATAAAAGTAACATACCATTATTGTATCATTCGTTATATAAAAAAGAATTTTAATCGAGGAGAAATATCTATTATTGATTGTGTAATGTTTTAGATATCCAGTTCAATATGAATATGGACAATTGAATGTTGATTATATCGTTGTTTCCTCCACTAGTATACTCAAAACATTGATATGAATCTTTTCTGAAGTCTGCTTAACCTGGTTCTCGAGGAACAAATCATGAGGATTATTTAACAGAGAAAACAAGGAAATGGAAATAACTTTAAGGGGATCGGTATAGTGAGAAGAGAAAACTTGCTTTCATTAATTTTAAGTTTTAAGATGGGCGAATTTACAAAAAAGTGAAATTCTTATTCCAATAATGCCAACTTTGTATCGGTTGATAGATCAATTGATTCAATATTTTGTTGATAGAAATTTATTTTAATTATTAGAATTACAATCATTCTACAGAGCTAATGTAGTAAATATTGTTATTTCTAAAAAATCTAGATATGAGCCTTCTTTGAAAACATTAGATACACCTACTCTAATAGAATTTAGAAATATAACTTCTTGGATGTAAAAATCATAGCAAAATTTTCCTGACCTAATACTGGAGAATCANCTTGTTAAATTTAAAACATTAAACATAATAAGTAACTAGGTACATTCGTGTTAAAAGTACACAAACTCTTTTGTTAATACATATTATACCAGTGGCGCCATCTTCAAAATATCATCTTAGCAAGAATACGATTTTAGTAAAAGAATATCCTTCTTTTCTTATGTAATTTCATTGCTATAATAAGATTTACAAGTAGAATATCTTTAATATGAATAACAAAGCTGGTACTGTGAATCCAGCTTCGAAAGAGGTAGGTTGAAGATATAAAATTTTAAAACTATTTTTAGGTCTCCAAACTGGTGTCTTCAACGGATATGTCAAATAAATCCGTCACAGTTGTTCATTCAACAGTTCTTAAAAGGCGTATAGAAATTACACAATTTATTCCAAATGCTTCCACTAACATTGTAAATAAAACAAATACTATCAGACCTGGAATTTCTTCCGGTGCTAAAATCAATGCATCCAAAGTAATAAATAGTGGAACAATTCAGAATAGAAATATCAACTCTACTGTCAATTCATCAGGGATAAAACAAAATAATACCGTCCAAATTCAACAAAACACCGCAACTAAATCAAGTGACTCTAAGGTAGCAAGCACTAATACTAATGTTACATCGAATAAACCTTGTGTAAAAATTACAGAATTTCAACCGCCACCCAGTGTTTCAATTAAAAATGACAGCAAACCTTCAATTGGTATTACAACTATCAAATCTTCAAATTCAAAACCTTTGGTGGAAGATAATGCAGTGAAATATGTTATCAATTCTACAACTCCTTCTGTTAAAGCATCTCAAGTTGTAAATCCTTCAACTCCACGAGTTAATATTGTTCAATGTAAAGTTCCTACACAAATAAAATATGTAAATATATCTTTAAGGCTTCTTACTAGTCGTTCTATAATTATTGATGTTGAACCAAAATATAGTGACATTGATAATATAGTAAAAACATTTTCTACAGCTAGATTTAATGGTGATGCAAAACTATGGACAATAGAATGGGATGATCATGAAGAATTTGTAAAGAAATTAAAAATGATTCCTGGATTTAGAATAAACTTTTCAAATCTTCCTGATTTTGTTATAAAAATGTTTGCAACATTTAAAGGAAAGGTTGATTCTTCTTCTAAAATTGATAGTACTACCAAACGAACGTATAAGGAAGAAGCTGAAAGAAGAATTGAAGCATCTTTATTAAGTAAAATGTTTCCATACCAAAAAAGGGGATTGGAGTTTGGTTTAAGAATGCATGGAAGAGTTTATATTGCTGATGAGATGGGTCTTGGAAAATCTTTACAAGGTTTAGCTATTGCACGTTATTATAAAACAGAATGGCCATTATTTATTGTCTGTCCTGCAGCTGTAAGGTATTCTTGGAGAGATACCTTTTATACGTTTTTACCTGATTTTGAAAGATCAAAAATATTTTTAATTGAAAAGAATTCAGATTGCATTCCATTTGATGGAAATGTAAATAATGTTATAATTGTTAGTTATGCAATGTTAAAAAAGATTTCAACAGATATCGATAAGATAAATGGTAAAGTTATTATATTTGATGAGGCACATTCTTTAAAATCTAGGACAGCTACAAGAACTAAGTTTGCTTCAGAAATTGCCAAAAAATGCAAAAGAATTATTTTGTTATCCGGTACTCCTGCATTATCTAAACCGGTTGAATTATATTGTCAGTTAAGTATTATTAACTCATCAATAACTCCCAATTATTTTAAGTTTGCTGAACGTTATTGTGATGGAAAAAGGGATAGATTTGGTTACACTGCAAATGGAAGTACAAATCCAGATGAATTAAAAGCTATTCTTAGTACATTTTTTATGATAAGACGATATAAGAAGGATGTTTTACAAGATTTGCCTAAAAAAATGAGACAAGTAATATATTTACGAGGTGAATTAGTAGAAGAAGAAATGAAAAATATTGAGAAAGATAAGAAGTTATTAGATATTTTAAGGAATAAATTTGAGAAAAATATGTCGAAAGGTAGCGAAAAGAGTAATACTAGTGTAACGGAGTATTTTGCAAAAACTGGTGAATGTAAATCAAAAATTGCAGTCAAGTATATAATGGAAAAGTATTTTGGTGAAGATATTGAAAAAAGAAAAGTAATTATTTTTGCTCATCATAAAACCGTTCTTAATAAGTTACAAGCTAGTTGCGAAGATAGGGGTATAAAGTATATTCGTATTGATGGTGAAGTTACTGGTTCAAATAGAGATAAAGCAATAAAAGATTTCCAAAATATTCCAGATGTTTATGTTGCCATTTTGAGTATAACTGCAGCAGGAGCTGGTGTTACATTAACTGCTGCATCCACAGTCATATTTGCTGAACTTCATTGGAATCCCGGGTATTTACAACAAGCTGAAGACAGAGCACATAGGATAGGCCAAAAAGATTGTGTTCAAATATATTATCTTATATTTTCTGGGACTTGTGATGATTTTATTTTTCCGATGATTCAAACAAAGATGAAAGTTCTTGGTGAATTAACCTTAAATAATGAAACGTTTAAGGATAGTGAAAAAAAGACTGAATTTATGGATAGACAAAAACGAATCACAGAGTTTTTTTCCCAATTATCTTCAAATGACAGTGATAAAATTTTTGATGCAAAGGATGAAGAGTTTAATGAACCAAATATTAAAAAAGTAAAGCTTTCATAATTATTTTTTAAATTCGATACTATATAAAGATATAGATAATAATATTAATGTTTACTAGAAAATGTTTTATACATTTCTTGAATTTTTTATATTTAATTGGCAATACTTTCATTATCATTGATAAAACCATAAGATTTGAGTAATATTTCGTACTCATGATCAATAGATTCATCTTGTTTAAGATTGGCTTTCTTGTTTCTTTCATTTCTTTCTAAAATAGGAAATTTTTTAAATAACCAATTGCAGAAAAATAAAAAAAGTTTTGAGTCAGTATATTTTGGAACAATTTTATGTACATAATAGTTATAGGTACCTGGTTCATAGTTAACTATTTTCTTAGAAAAATCTTCTAATTCATCAATTTCTTTAACATTATATTGGTAGATTTCATTAGAATATGAAGGAAAAATATAATTAAGAATAACTTTTATTGCTGAAATATCTTTCCATATTTTACGTAAAAAAAAGTCATTGACCAATCTTTTTTTACTAGTATCAGCAAACACTTTCATTTCATCAAGATATTTCCCAAATGAACTAACATCATTAAGGATTAAACAACATTTTGATAATATTGTTATACATCTATACCAAAATATTGGGATGTCTGTAAGATCATTTATTACACTATTTGTCCAATTTTTACATTCTTGAAATTTACCCAGCTTGAACAACTTTATTGAAAAATTTAAACTTGAGACTTTTGCTTTTATAGTTAAATTAAAATTTTCATAAGTATTTATTATTTCAATATTTGCATTATACCAATTGAGAAAAGTTGATGAAAACATGGTTTTGCCATATTTTTTCTCTCTTATAATTCCATGCCAATAGCATTTTTCTTTATTTTTCAATGACATTACACTAGATATTTTCTTATGGATATGTAAAAAAATTTTGGATAATTCAAAATGAATAATTGCACTATATTCAGGACCATAAGCATCTTCAAATATTTTAGATAAAATTTTTAGATCTTTAATAGCTGCAAGGTAATTAACTTTTTTAAAAAGTTTTTTTTTTCTTGAATAATTCACACATTTAAATTCTTCCCAAGGATTTGTATATATTTGAGACATCACCTCTATAAAATAGAACCAAATTTTAAAATAATTATAAAGAAAAATGGTACATTGATATTTATTGCGTCACATGGTTAATATTAAAGAAATGAGATTATGTTTAAAAATAAAGCCTATGATCTCAAACAAAAACATTAAATAATAGTAGATACTAAAAGTTTCCTTAAATTATAATTACATTTGGAATGTTACATTAATAATTGCTCTATAATATTAAAATATATTTATCGTGCAATTTTTAGAAACTAATTGTAGAAATTTTTTGTACCTTATAACGTAAGTCTCAATATAAAAAAAATATTACATTAAGTTTCATACAGTTAGCATTACCCGTTCGTTTATAAAATTATGTTTTATGAATAGTTTCAAGACACATTTTAGTTTGTACACCAAGTTTACTTTATTCCAAAATATTTTAGTGTAAAAATTTGGAGCGCATTCATTGTTCAATTATTTTAATTTGTTTTCTATTTTTTTTCTAATCTTCATTATTTACATTGAAAATGTTCCCTTATCTGGATGAAGATATTCCAAAAGACTATAAAGACAGTTATGAACATGGATTTTATCAAGGTTTAAAGTTCAAAGCAAAATACTCTGCACAACGTTTTTTTTATTTATGTGGAAAATATAATTTTGACGATATACGGCAAACTGACGAATATTATGTATCATCCAAAGAAATAAAGGAGGAAGGAAAAAATCTTATAGAATATGTTAAAAAAATTGTGGGTTTGTCAAATCCTAAACGAGGTAAAAATAATGCAATTGTAAATGCATCTGAAGAAGTAGATGAAGATGTTGATGAAGTGTCTGATTTTGATGATATATCTATTAATGAAAATGGAGTAGATTTTGAACAAGCAATGAATGACGAGGGTCTAAATTATAGTGATTTAGATTCTGAAGTAAGTCAAAATGATGAAAAAATAAATATACCCGAGTCACTATATGCTTCAAGTGGTGATAGTGAACCTGAAGAAGGAGGTAAGTTTGTAATTGCATAAAATTTGAATTCTTTTTATAGACAATATTTTGAAAGTAGTTGATAACAATGGAACATTAGATCTCTCAAATGTTGGTAATAATAGAACAAATAAACGTAAGCATAAATCAAGTGAATCATCTATAGAATCATACGTTCCATCAAGAAAAAATTATAAGTTAATAGATACTGATGAAGAAAGTATAGATGAAAATGATGGCTCAAATGTGGACAATGTTGATAATATAGATAATGTGTTAGAAGATAATTTATCTGTTAATTACAACAATGATGGTGAAGCGTTGGAAGAGGAGATAGATCTTATTTGTCTTTCAAGCGACACAGATGAGGAACAGGAAGCTGAAAGCGTTCCAATTAAAAAGTACGGACGAAAGATTTTATCAGATAGAGAACTAATTCAGTCAACTAAAGAGGCTAAAAAAATTAATAATATATATGGAAAGGAATATGCTGCACGTATTAAAAATAACAATATAATAAAGTACTCAAATGACGACAAGAACAAACCATATTATGAACGGAGGATAGATTCTGTAACCCTTGAGTATTGTAAACAAGATTCAGTCACTGTAGATAAAGTTTTTCTTAGAATCATGAAACCTCATCAAGCGGAAGGAATTGACTTTCTCTATTTTTCTATAATCAGAGGTTTGGAACACTTAAATGAACCAGGTTTAGGAGCAATATTGGCTCATTGTATGGGTTTGGGAAAGACATTCCAAACTATTGTTTTTCTTCAAACAATATTTTTTCATTCTATTATATCGAAAAAGATTTCAAAAGCATTATTACTTGTTCCTACAAATGTTATCAATAATTGGCAAATGGAATGTGAGAAATGGCAATCGTTACTACATAACGAAAAGAAGAGATTCGTAGTTCATGTTTTAGTAAATGAAAGAGCGGTAAAAACTAATTATTTAAATATAATAAAAACATGGGCAAATTCAGAAAGACCTGGTTTGTTGATTTGTGGCTATGAAATGTTCAGAAATCTAGCCTATTTCTCAGAAAAAAAGAAAAATAGAATGCGCGGGAATGAACACGAAATTTTGGGTGGATTGTATTACAAGTATTTAATGGAATTTCCCCATTTAGTTATTTGTGATGAAGCTCATAGATTAAAGAACGTAAATTCCCAATTAGCTAAGGTTGTAAATAGTATAAAAACAAGACGTAGAATATGTTTAACTGGAACTCCTATACAAAATAATTTAAAAGAATATTATACAATGGTTGATTTTGTAAGACCGAATATTTTAGGAACACAGAAAGAATTTAGTAATCAATTTGTAAATCCAATAGAAAAAGGAGTTAAAAGAACTGCATCAAAAGAAGATATAAAAACAATGAAAAAACGATATGCGGTATTATGGAGATTGTTGGGTCATGTATTACACCGTAAAGATGCTACTTTTTTATATTCAACATTACTACCAAAAGAAGAATATATTATATATGTTGCTGCTACCAAATTGCAAAGGGAATTGTTACGTGACTTGATTGATTCATGTACTACAGGAAATAAATTATTGTCAATGAAACCAATAATGTCTTATATATGTACACATCCATCTATTCTCAATAGTCCTAATATACAAAACAAATCTGCTATGAACATAGCAAAACGTTCTGAAGTAACCACATTAGAAGAATGCTTTATTGAAAAAAATGCTAAGGATTGGTTAATTGAAAAAAGTTCTATTCTCAGTCAAATTGATTCTCATAATTTTGAATTATCATCGAAAATAATGATTCTTTTCGATATAATTCGCTATGCTGAAAGGGAAGATGATAAAGTTTTAGTTTTTGTTCAATATCGAGAAACAATAAATTATATTGAGGAAGCTTTAAAATATTTGTCTCAAAATAATTTATGGTACAATAATGATCATAAGCCGGTTACAAAAACTAGTGAAAGATCATGGGTATTATATAGAGATTATTTTATTATAACTGGAGAAACACCACTCCCTGAAAGAACTTTTATTGAGACTCGTATTAACATGCGTCCTACAAAATCTAAAAGAGCTCGTTTAGTTCTAATGACAACAAAAGCAGCATCTTTGGGAACAAATTTTATTGGTGCTAACAGAGTAGTACTTTTTGAATCGGGTTTCAATCCATCTGATGATGTCCAAGCGCTTCATCGTGTTTATAGAATTGGTCAAAAAAAAGCCACTTATGTATATAGACTTGTTGTTCAGGGAACAATTGAAGAACGGATACAAGAAAGACAAGTAATAAAAGAAGGAATTAGTCGTCGTGCTATTGATAAACAGAATATTAGGGGAATTTATGATGATGAAGATGTTTGTTGGAATAAATTGGATTGTATTGATGTTGATGATCCTAAATTTGTACAGGAACAGCTAATTAAGCCAAATGATGATTTACTAACAAAATTAATTTTAAATAATAAAAGAAAAATACTTAAATATGTCCCATATGATTCTTTACTGGAGAATAAAGTTGATGAAGGTCTTACAGAAGAGGAAAAAGAAGAGGAATGGAAGAATTACACAGAACAATTAAAACGCTTAGAAGATATGAATACAACAACTATGAATACAAATTTACCGATGAATAGGCCACCAGCATTCAACAATGAGAATCTCCCACTAAATGGTTATTTTCCATCGAGGTCATTAAATATTACTGGTATTTCAAATAATATAAATCAGTTGTAAAAAATTATTCACTTAATGTTATTACTTTTTTGAATATTTTATATTAACATTTAAAATTTCTGCTATTTATTGTTCTTTCTAATCATTAAATTTATAATAAAATATGAATAATTTTGGTAAAATATTATGGTTCAAAGTTGTTTTAAAGGTTTTCTTCTTTTACCAATAGCCATTCTGTTACCGGTTTGTTTTCAAATTATATTTTATTTTATTCCTATTATAGCCTTTAGCTATCCTTATTGACAAAGGTTGTGGCACTCACTTTATAGCTAATTGTTTTTTAACTTTTTTGCTTTTTGTACCTGGTATCGTAAATGCATTATTGGTGATATATTACTTTGAGGATCCTGTTGATAATAAAAGTATTAAAAGCATTCGAACCAACGAAACAAATGAGGATATACATGCCTATTTTAGAAAATACAATGGCACTGGTAAAAAGACAACATTTTAATTAACGAAAAAACTGTTATTAATTTTATAAAAAATTTTTTATTCAATATTTCAATACAAATATAAAAATTTTTTAAATGTCATTTTTGTTAAATTAATAAAATTTAAAGTTATTATTTATTATTATATATTTAAAAATTATAATTTTCAAATATTTCTAGAAGTTGTATCAAAAATTCTATATAATAATTTATAAAAAATATAACTTTTGTATAGGTTTATTAATATAATATAAACAGGTTTTTTAATATGATTTCATTTTTAAAAATTTACTGATAATCAAATTTATTAAAAACACATTCAAATGGATTATTTTATCTCTATCTTTTTTTTTNTTTTTTTTTATTTAGATGATTATTATCAATGTTATATATGTACAATTAATTAATATGACATTATATTACCAGGATTCTATTACTTGATTAAAACGACCTACAATTAAGTCGTACATTAATTCTCTAGTTTGATGAACTATTGAAAAATGAGAATTACTATTTCTAGAATAATTTACATCAGCAAATTTTAAATTACTACATCCGTTTCCGCAACAATGATTTCCAACTAAACCATCTTCACGGGATAAAATACCAAATGTATATCTTCCTTCAAATTTATTTGGTTGATTATTTAATTCTTGAAGATATTTTGATTGACAATGCATTCCATTTACAAGATTACAAGCAAAATTACTTGAATGAATAGTAGCACATGTTTCAAACCCATGTGTTACACCGGCAACGCTAATATATGTATGAACATAACTTGTTAATGGTATACCTAAATATTCACCTGTATCAACACATCTACCACCAAGTAATGCTTTTCTTGTAATTGCAGCACCCATTGAATATCCTACAAATTATTTTTTAACGAGCTTCAATAAATAATTTACCTATTATATCGACTGTACTATTAGCATAATTAATTACTGCTTCAATTAATTTCCTTACAATTTTAACATCTTGACAAAACATCGGTTTTTGAAGTAATGGTGTTTGACCTCCATCTCCAAATGTTGTTCCGTACAACTCTCCACTTTGATATCCTCTTGACATAAACATTTTTCTATGTGGTTTAAAAATTCCTGCTCTTAACATTGTTCCGTGAATAAAAATTACAGGTCTTCTTTTTATTACTTCATTTGGTGTTGCTTTTCCACCAAAACTTCCTAACATACTTGAACCCATATCTAATCTTTCAATAGTTTCTAGATATTTTGGTCCATATTTTGTTAAAACAAATTCTCGAAAGTCTCCAGTAAATTCACCAAGAATTGAAATAACAAGGATGAACAATAGAAATATATATTTCAGCATGATTAAAAAAAAATTAGTTTTAATTGTAATTTTGAATATAGAAGTTAAATTATGCTTAAATAGAAAATTAACACTTATTTCAATGTTTTTAATCTGAAGTAATTTGTATTTTTATTAAAAAAAAGTCTATTTTAAAATTAATAATTTTACGCATCAAAATACTTTTAACATACAAAAATAATAATAATAATAATCAAGTTAAAATAATTTGTCTTGCATTTTTTTTTTTAAAAATAAACTATTCTTAAAATTAAAAAATGTTACAGGCATAAAAGATAATGATTATTATAAAAATTAATAACTAACTATTTAAAATAACTTTCCTTATTTTTATACCCTATTTTTAATAATTGCCAACATTTTTTAAGTGGGTGTATGTTTTGCTAGAATCGTAGTATTTTGAAAATTCTTAATAGGCTACAAAACATTGCTTCAAGGTCGTACACAAGAAGCACATATAATGATGCTTTATTGTCAAAAAGTGACTTCTCGTTTCAGAAATGTGACATAATTTAATCAACCACATTGCATATGTATATATGTTCAATAAAATATACTTGTTTCACTTTTAATATGACATTAAATATTATTTTAACTTAGGAGTTTGTAGTGTTAAATATACAATTTTTTTGATGGTTGTTTTATATTTTTTTATGACAAGTAAATAATTTTTTTACTAATAAGGAAAGAAAAAAATTCATATTTTGATCTATTTTTATAATTTGGAACTAATTTTCAATATTTTGTATCATTTTCACAATAATTTGTGCAATATTGTTTTAAATTAAAAAATTGTTAAAATTGGACGAACACAAGGTTTCCTAAATATACACATAAATACCATGTTAAAGTTATTTTTAACTTAAGTGTAATTGAATAATAAGCTTTATTGATGACAAACTTATTGTAATGTAATGAAAAAAGAAATAGTGATAAGTTATCAGATATACTCACTATGTTAAAAGACAATGCATGCATTTATCAATATAAAAAGGTTAAGAAAAAATGCTGATAATGTTTTAACGATTGGAATTAAAGATTTTAATTCTTTTCATCATTCTTATTATTTTGTGATGAAATAAATCTATTATAATTAAAAATAATTTTTTGATACTCTAAATTTTTATTTATATATTTATAAAGATATTTATTTTTAGTTTTTCATAATGAAAATATCATACGATCAAAGGGACAAATTATACTCTTCAAAAACAATTAATATTGTTACTTTCAAAGATGATGAATTATACATCAAAACGAAAAAACATAAAAGATTTAATTTTAAAGTTTTTTTAATTGCCTGTGTTTCATCCTTTCTTATTTCAACGTTAATTTTTAAGCTTATTAATTTGTATTCTACAGAATTTATCCTTGATAAATCAACTCCTATAAACTTTCCATGTGACCTTAACATTATGCAATATGATGTATTATTTATAAATAATGAAATTACTGATAAAGAAAAAAAAAACTTATGTAATTTTATAAAATTTATTAATGATTTTAATAAATCATATATATCAAATGAAGAAAAATTGCGTCGTTTTGAATATTATCTTAAAAATATCGATGAAATTGAAAAGGCAGACAAGGAAGATGATTATGTTGAATTTAAACCAAATAAATATTCTGATTGGAGTGATGAAGAGTTGAAAAAGCTTTTATTAACCAAAGAAGAAATTGATTATATAAAAGATATTCCAGAAACTGAAGATGCTTTTCTTCCAATGGAGGCATCAAATAGTCACTTAAATTCAAATACTTCTTTTGATTGGAGAGATCGAAAAGTAATTACTCCTGTCAAAGATCAAGGTAACTGTGGAAGTTGTGCATTTTTTGCTAATGTTGCTGTTATTGAGTCATTATATGCTATCAGTGGGAAGCCTTTAACAAGATTAAGTGAGCAAGAGTTATTAGATTGTGACTTAAAAGAAAATGGTTGCAATGGAGCTAATCGTGTTAATATTTTTGAATTTGCTCAAAGACATGGTGTTGTTTGGGAAAATTATTATCAATATAAAGGTATACAATCTGAATGTAAAAATATGTCAAACAGACCAAGAGTATATATTTCCGGATATAAATTTTTAGGTAGAAATGAAGATTCATGGATTAAATATCTTGAAACAACAGGTCCTTTTAGTGTTGGAGTACAAGTCCCTAAACAGATGTATTACTATTCGTCGGGTATTTTTGATCCATCAGAAGATGATTGCAAAAACAAGTCAATGGGAAGTCACGCTATGGCTGTAATTGGATATGGGGAAGAAAATGGGAAAAAATATTGGTTATTAAAAAATTCATGGGGACAAGGATACGGTTTTGAAAATGGATATTTAAAAATGAGACGCGGAATAAACTCTTGTGGGATAGCATTATATGCTTATGGCGCCAAAATATAATTAATACTAAATATTTCATTTGTCTTGCCACACTTATAATAAGATAGAAAATTTAATTGAACGTTCTAAGGTGCATTTATAAGATTTAAATAAATATTAATAGATTTTAATTCAATCATTATTTAATTTTTATTCCCAAAACGATATTTATAATTTGACACAACTTACCATTTTTCTTCTATCATTCTCATCCATTTCTTTGTATTGTAGGAAAATATGTGATCGAATTGTAATGTTGGTTAATATTATTTGTTAAACGAACGCTAATATGAGTGGTCTTAATTTTCATGTAGAATTAAATGATGGAGTATTAAAGTGCTTTAATTTGAATTTAAAAGAAGTTTTTTTATATTGGGCTTGATTTACCATTATCTAAAAGTGGTACAATAATACAAGATACAGATACTTCCGAAGGGGAATGGTGCACCAATTTGAGAGAGGGATTTGTACAATTTTATGGTGATTGTTGGTACCAAAATAAGAAATACGCTGATCCTTTGATTATTGAAGTAGAACAATTGAAGAATATCTTTATCAAAATTTTAAAGAAGTGGAATGCAAACGTTCCTAGAAATGTCTCAAAGAAAATGGTCTTTTTTGTTGTGGACATAATAAAATGCAATTTGAAAAGATAAAAAATATAGAACTTGATATGTTAATAAGGATTAAAGAAAAAATATTTGAAATTTAAAAAAAAAATGCATAGGATTGTAAGTTGACATCCGTCTTTGCCTCCAGAAAATACAATGGATTTTTTTATTCTTACAAAGAAATTTCAGTTGTTGAAAACATCAAACTCGGAATATTTATATCAAAAGAATTTTCTTTCAATTATGAAATAAAAATATAATCTAAAACAAATCCTTCATGCCTTAGTATTGCTAAGTTGACATTATATTATCTGCTTACGATGAAAACAAAGGTAATGAAAAGATTTCCAAAGAAAAATTGGAAGTTATTGTTAATATGTTCTGCTTTACATATGATATTATTTCTTCTATTATTTCAATCTCTGAATCTGCTTACATTGTTGGACAATTTGTAAAGAGAGACAACAATAACCTTAAAGGTTTTGCAAGAACTGAAAGAACCAATTATCAAGTCGATGACTATGTTGCCTATTTTTTAAAAGAACAAATTAAACTTTTCATTCCTTAGAATTTGTTAAATTCAATGACTAACTATTTTATATTTCTAATAATTAAATTTTATTTTTTTATATTATTATTATTAAACAAATATTACAATAACCTTATTCCTCTTCGTTATAATATTTAAAGTTGTCATTGTATTGCTTGGTATTGCTTGGTACATCATCGTAACTTGCATAATCTATATCGTAGTCATTGTTCTTTTTATTTTTTAAATTTACTAATGCTTGACCTTCACTCCACCAACCTTTTTCTGCATCTTTAAAGGGGTTTAACTTTTCTCCTGAATTGTTTGTTCTACTTGATGTACTTTTTTGAACATACGGTATAGGTTTTTTATCCCATATTCCAGTTGGTCTCATTTTCTCCATTTTTTTAATTAACTTTTTTTTATAATCTGTTCCAACGGCATTTGATGTTTCATATGCATATTCAGAAATATTGCTATTTACAGAATTACTTACATCAATATTATTTAATTTTTTTGGTAACTTATTTTTAACAAGAGATGAACTAGTTGATACGATTGAATTACTCCCCGTTCTTGAAGGTTTAACAACTTTTGAATCATAAAGAATATTTGACATTTTTTCATCAATATTATGAATCATATTGTCATTTTTTAGTTCTCGTTCTTGAATTTCAAAATCTACCAAAGATTTTGATGACTGTTTAGAATTTCTACCACTAAGTGAAGAATGAATAATTGATTGTTCAGTTGTTTTTTTTCCATTTATATCTGATTTTATTTCATATGAAGAAACACTCTTTCGATGGGAATCTCTGCTATTTAATGAAGAAGGGATAATTTTTTGTCCCACTACTTTATTTGATCTACTTTCAGATTGAATTGATTCTATACTATGGGAAGAAACATTTTTTTTGCGAGAATTGATGCTATAGAATGAAGAATGGATGCTTCCTTTTTCTACCTCCACATCTAATTCATTTCCTGATTGAGTTGATTTTATACTATATGAAGAAACGCTTCTTTGCTCTTCAGGTATTTTAATATATTCCAAATTTGATTTACCACTTTTAAGTTCATTTTTGATGAATGAAGCACCTTTTCTGTTTAGACTCCCTCCAATATGAAATTTGGACCCCGGAATATGACCCGTATACCCTAAATTTTTGAATAAATTTTAAACTTAGAAATATATTTACCTGGTATGGGTGAAGATTCTCTATAAAACGCCATGTTTAATTTTTTAAAAAAAATAAATATATTTTATCAAAGAATGATTGAAAAATGATATTATAAAAGGATTTACTAATAAATAACATGGCTTTTTATTTTAACTATCTATTTTTGTTCCCATAGTGATCAAAAAAGTTAAAATGTCTGTTACCATATAAACCATTATCTTTGTAATTTTAAAAATATGAATAAATTTATGTTGAATTACTTAGTTTCTTATATAATCATGATTATAAAACAAAAAACATTAACAATCATTTAAATTATGATAATAAAACATTATTCAAAGTAAAATATTTTCCTCTATACATATAAGTGAATATCTAACTCGTGTTCTTTTGACTAACCCGTTCAATGTTATTGCTTTTGTACTTGACATATTCAACTCCTACAAATGTTTCTCCATTGTTCTTAGAAACAATTAATTCTATATTATTTCCTGAATCAACATCACCATCTATTGTTTTATCAATCTTCGGTTCATGTAAAACGGCTTCTGTTTCAGAAAAAAGTTCCGCAATAACGTTGTCGACATTAACTCTGGTCCTTTGAACACGAGGATTTGTTGAATTATTATTATTTGATGTCAATGTCAGTAACCTATCATCAGATAATCTTCTAGACGACAATGGAAAATGAGATGAATATGTATTAGTTATAATTGAATTTTTATTCGATTCAATTGTAAATAAATCTTGATTGTGGTGTTCACTTCCATCTGTACATAGAGGTGTTATTGAATTAGATTGAGACATCAATGGATCTTCACATTCCGTATTTGTGGAAAATCTTTTTTCTTGTGCATTATTTGTAGAAATATCAAGAGAATTCCTATGACTGTCAAGATAAGGAGGAGGAGCCTTTCGATCAGAAGGATTTAATTCTTGATTTGATATATTTTGTTGTTTTGGAGAAGGAACTTTAAAAAATGGATCTCCACTGTTATGTAACATGATTACTTTTACAATTATTCTAGAATTATCTTGCCGATGATCACCTCCATATCCATCTAATAAAAACCCTTTCTCAATACCTTCTACCCCAGATGCAGCAAACTCACTTAAATTAATATCAGCAAAGCCTAATTTTCTTGCAATTTTACCACCTTTAATCTCCTAAATTAACAATATAAACATATTTTTCAGTTATTTACTTACTCTTTGAATAGAAACTTTTATCATACATCGCTCTAAAACACCTGTATTAGGATCTGTTGCTATCTTAACTGAGAATTGAAATCTTTTATCCCAATTCACTCTATGATTATTTATTTCTTTATGTTCAGTTTCTCCTCTAAATTTTCCATTTTCATTAGATTTTATTTTTGCAAATAGAATTCCATTTAATAAAGAAACATCTGTTAATTGTACAATTTGTATATCAACAGTAAATTTTAAAATTAAAGGCCTTCTCTTGAAGACCATCTTTAAACTAGTAATAATAAATTTTGTCAATTAATGGTTACAGCTATAAAATATTATTTTTTATAAATTTATATCACACACATTATAAGTAATGTCCTATTCCGTATTCTTTCAAATTTTACAGCTTCCCACAAATGTAACTAAAATTCTAAAATAAAATTATTTAAAAAAAAATTTAAAGTTAAATATATAAAATACCGTTAACTTTTAAACCTAAAAAATATCGTCATCAACATATAATATTTATTGTATAATATATATAACGATTGAATAGAATGAGGGCGAATTTAATATCTTAGAAGAGACTATAATAGTACAAACAAGTTTTAACTAACTTTCTTAAGAATAATAAAATCGTGTTTAAACTAAATTTATATTGACACTTCTTAAATAATAATACGTTGGCCAAATTTTTTATAATATATAGCTTATTTAAAAAAGGAAGAAATATAAATAATAAATTTGGTTAAAAAACTTCAATTTTAATATATAATCAATTATACGAAGCTTTACATTTAAAAAAAAACAAACTAAATAGTGTATAAAAAATTTCAATTTTTAAATAGAAATAAAACAATTCATCTGATAAAAGTAAATATGAATGATTAATAAAATATAAGTAAGCAGTATATATTATCATGTGATAAGAGGTTTTATTACAATTGAATTTATACCTGTAAAATATATATTTAAATGTTATGCTAAAGTATACTTATAAAAAAACGCCCACGCTAAAATATCTTATGAAAAAATTTATTTATGCAAAATAAACAAGTAAGGCGTTAAATTAAATAATTTTTAAAGTTTGTTTTTTAATTTTTATTGATTTATGAGTTAAAATAATAATAAATTAACATTAATGAAATTTAATGACAATAAGCAACGTGGAATTTTAGGATTAATGAAAAATTTTATATATCATAAATGAAAATAAAAAAATACTAACGTTTTTTGACAGGTATTATAAAATATGGAAAATAGAAGATTACCTATTATTTTTAAGTAATAAAAGAAGTAGTTATACCAGAATAATTTGTGTACCTTTATTAATCATAGTTTCTGATAACGAATAACAATAAACAATTTGGAAAAAAGTAACTTTAAAGAAAAATCGAAGTGACGTATGCTTATTAAAATATTATACTTCTTTTTATCTCACAATTATACTTGAAATGTTTAATAGATGTTTTAATAAAAAATTTAGTTGAATGATACAAAAAATGTTTTTTGTAATATATTACTTTTAGTAATATTTTAATTATTCAAGACATTTTCATGTTATCCTTTTTATGTTTAAAAATGTTTGTAGCTATAATCTTAGTTAGATATAATTTTAAATGAACAAAATTGTACCCCGTGATAAACATAAGAAATCTTTTTTTTTNTTTTTTTTTAAATAAATTAATTGAAATAAATCAATTAAGATTATTATAATGTATAAAATATATCTTTTGAATTTTTATTTTCCAAAATATATTCTTTTGTTATAATAAATATATTTTAGAATTTATATCTATTATATTTTTAAGCAATGCAATGTTCAAAGTATTACGACAAAAACTGACTAAAGATGGAGAAAATGGAATATTTCAGGGAAGTAAAAAAACTCCGCCAGGTGTAAATAAAATTGAGAAAGAACTTCAAAAAAGATATGCTAATGGTGTAAATTATAATATGAAAATTGTTATTAGAGGAGATAGAAACGTTGGTAAAACAGCATTATTTAATAGATTACAGGGGAAAAATTTTGATAATAATTACATTGCTACAGATGAAATACAAGTAACTAATATTGAATGGAATTATAAAAATACTGATCATATTGTTAAAGTTGAAGTTTGGGATGTTATTGATGAAGGAAAAAAAAGAAAGGTCGTTTCGGAGGAAGCATGCAGTGCATTAAAATTGTGTAACAATTCAAACAACTCCCCATTTGAAGGTGTTGCTTGTGATGCATCAGTGATAGATGTATATAAAAACACTAATGGTGTTATTTTTATTTTCGATATAACAAAAAATTGGACTTGGCATTATATTCAAAGAGAACTGGATAAAGTTGATAAAAAAATATGTGTTTTAATAATGGCAAATAAAAGCGACTTAGAAAGTGAAAGAGCTGTCGATGATGAATCATGTAAGTATTATTTGAATGAACTTAACAGATCAAACATTTTATTTACATCATCATCAATGAAAACAGCTTATGGCTTGAGATATTTACATGCATTTTTTAATGTTCCTTTTTTAAACTTACAAAAAGATGTACTTGAAAAGAGTTTAAAACAAAATCAGCGTGAAAGAGAATTAGCTTTTAAAGAACTAGAATATTTTTATAATAAAAATAAAAATGAACAAGCTAGTGAAGATGAAAATTTTACAGAAGATAATAAAGAAATTTATGATACTATCAGTATAAATAATATTGAAAGTAGTTTAAAACAAAAGGAGATACAATCTAGTGATGATGATGGATCAGCAGGAAATAAAATGGTTGATATGTATGAAGATGACTTTGATAGTGAAGATGACTTTAATCAGTCATTAAAGATTAGTGCTGCTTTAAAATCAAAAAAAGATATGGGGATATCATGTAATATAAAATCATCTCTTGATAATAAATATAAAAATTCTAAAATTGATATTAAGGAATTTGGTAATGAAAATGATTTTAATTCATGGATTGAAGAAGAATCATTGTTTAATAATACTAATCAAATTGATAATTCTCTAAATATTGAATCTTCAGATTCTCAAAAGAATAGTAGCCTTAGTTCACCTATTTGTATTGGATCTGATAATTCTGGAAATAATATAATTGAAATGGAAAAACATAAAAATAATATTTCCTCTAAAATGGTTCAGCCATCGATTGATGATATTAAAAATGAAATTGTTGTTTCAAATAGCAAGCCTAAAAAAATAAAGAAATCAAAAAATAAAAAAAATGAAAACAATGATAAAATAAACAAAAAAAAAAGTAAAGAAAAAATAAATGAGATTTATAATAACAAACAAAAAGATTTGTTATCAGAAGATTATTCATATGAAAAAAGTGGTGATATTAGTGGAGAATATTATCCTATATAAAAATATTTTTAATCATGTGATAATTTCAAACGTTGATCTCATATTTTATAATTAAACAAAATTATTTTTTGCTTATATTAATCCTTTTTGCAAATATATTTTATATAAACAGGTGTAAAACACTTATTATAATAAAATAAATATGATTTTTGACTAAATACGATTTATATTCAAGCAGTTTAAATAAAAGATTTTACTAACTTTATAATTTTTATTAAAAAGTATTCGCATCCAGCAGGATTCGAACCTGCGCGGGCAAAGCCCAAGTGATTTCTAATCACTCTCCTTAACCGCTCGGACATAGATGCATGGCCCAGGCACTTTCAATTTTTTCAATTATGACGNAGTTGAAATTTGACTTTATTAATATAGCCATATCATGATTTATATGAAGATTTAAAAAATATTTAAAAAAATATTAACATAAATATTAATTATCATTTTCTTTGTCAAAATCAAAATAAATATGACAGTTTTATCACTCCATTAAAAAAAAAATTCAACAATTTAAATGACATTTTGCTAAAAGTATTCTTATTTAAATTATATTTCTCATCTTAGTGCAAAAAAATTCTTTCTATTTGATATTGGAATTTCGTTTTTTGATGACCAACTATTCATCCTTTATTGTACAATTGGGAATACCGCTAATTTTAATTAAACCCTCACAATGGATATAAGTTTCAATGAACCTTCAAGAAATTATCAACATTCCAATAAGAAAACAATTACAAAAGGAGACTTTAATGCTTTGTTTATCGAGATGGAATATTTAGAAAATGAGTTGAAAAAAGATAAAGAAAAAATTGATAGTAGGTCAAATATCCTAGTAATTTAAGTTAAACATTTTTAGAGCAAAAAAAATTTGTAAAAGCATTAGAGTTGTATGTTTATGAAAAGCAATGCAAACTTAGTCAAATACAGAACAAGGTTGAATTTCAAAAAATGAATTTAATATTTCAAAAAGAAAAATTAATGGATCAATCTTTTACACTACAAGATCTTCAATATGGATGCCGTCAAAAACTACATTTTGTAGACAACTTAAAGGTAATTAAAATTTATTGAAATTTTTTATACTATCTATGTTTAGAATTCAGAAGTTCAAAATGAAATTTACATATGTAATGCACAATTAAAGGATGATTGCTCAGAATTAAGCAAGTTGATAGCAAACTGTAGTTTAAATCGTGGAATATCCAATATGGATAAGGAAAATATTCTTATGGAAGATAAAAAACAATTTTTGGAAAATGAAATTGAAGAAACTCAACGGAAATTAGATCATACTATGAATGAAATTGAGTTGCAAACACGTAACGATAGTTTCAAATGGATTATTAGTATGGCTATTTTGTCCGTTGAGGAAAGGAATGTCTTTCGCTCTATATATAAGATTAAAAATTCTGAGGACAAACAACTTATTGACAATAAGGCAACTGAAAATTTGAATATAACAAACGAAGATGATAGACCAAAATTGTTCCAAAATGATAACGACAAAGTAAGTGTATCATCTCGTAATACTACAAGGAAATCAAAAAATATTGAACCTTTGAAGGAAGACAATGAGGGATTGAGATTAAATATTGATACAATTCAAAAACTTTTGCAGAATTCTTCCGTGTTGTCACAACCTTCAACTCTTTCATTTTTAGAGTGTGATGGAGAAGTTAATGGCAATAAGAACAATGTCCCAATGTTTTCTGATTTAGTATCCAGGGATACAGATAATAAAGAAAAAATTCAGGATTACGATAATATTGCTGTAAATTACAATCATGGTAAGGATACCTGCTTAACAGAATTCTTTGCTTCATCTCCAGAAAAGAATAATTCTCAGGAACTCAAAAATTATGGTAATACGGATATGTCTTCTCCTAACAATTGTTCTTTGAGAATAGATGAAGAATTTAATTTTGATACAACTAATTTGCCTGACTCAAAAATTAAAAATGTTAATTATACTATGTTAAATACAACACTTGATAATGATTTAAATGTGGAAAAATCAAAATTAGTTGATGTGAAAGGAAAAGTAACAGAAGATAATTTAGAAGATATGCCTATTACTGATAATTTTATGGATAATACAACAAATTTTCTACCTTTTCAATCTTCCAAAAATACAAATGATGGGAGTGAATTTTCGATCAATTTTAATTCTCCTGAATGTGAAACGGAAATGGATATAAATTTCGATGAAGAAATAAATTTTGATTGTAAGGAAGATGTATTTGGAGATAATATGGATTTTAGATTTGAATGAGAAGAATAGTATTGATAGTGGCTTTATTAATTTTTAATAAAAATAATTAATTGTATTCTATTTAAATTAATAAAATAATTAGAACACACTAATTACTATTATATAGATTTTGGAATGCGTATGTTTCTATGTTTGTTTTTGAGAATAGGAAATACATGTGTACATAGCATATCAAGGTTGTTGAATAAGGAGGGAAATTTTTTAAGTAAAATGGAAAAGTATTCAAAAATAAAATATAATTAATTTTGCTTATTCTTTCTGTGTTTAGGGATATATTTGTAAAGAATGTATTCGTGCCTATTTAACTATGAGATAATTAAAAAACGTTTAACTTTAAATTATTTTATTCGTTTATTTATATATCTTTTGATACAAGATTAGGTTAGAATGATCTATAAAATAATTTACATGTTAATGCATATCTTTTTATTTATTAACTTTAAAAATTCATACTGCAAAAAAATAAAAATTTAAAACCCGTATTGTGATTTAAAAGTATTTTTTATAATATTTTATTAGTGTATTGTAATTAAATGTATGTAATGTGATAATATAAGTAGTGATGAATCAATAACCCAACTGACATTAGAATTGAAAATTTGTTAGTTTGTGTGACAAGGACATTGGGAGTGGAAAATGATGACCACAGTTTATCCGTTCGCTGATAGATTTTGAATATGAGGTTCATAAGTAAGCACGCTTAGCTTCTGGTGATGTTCTATCACTAGTTGCGGTAGCTTTACCATCTATTCAAGATCGGGATGATTTGTGCACGTCTGATTCCATTTATTGTGTGATAATTAAAAAAATTTAAAGTTAGTGTTATAACACTTATATATAAAGGGAAACATTGAAAATTTAAAATAAATTTAAAAACCAAATAATTTGATAAAATATTAATAACAAAACAAGATTATTTAAAAATCAACAATTTTTTTATGATTACATTTTACTTCATTAATTTATCTGACTACATATTTTCTTTAATTTATTTTGGTTTTCAATTATTACACACCCATCTAAACTGTCAAGTATTGTTAAAGTTTTTAAATAAAGTAGTTTTCAGAAGTATATTGCAAAAATATATTACAGATCTTTTCATTATAAATTCTTAAAATAGATACTTTTATTAACAACTTTTATACGACCTTAAAAATTATTTTCACATACATTATTAAAGTTTAATGGGATATTAATTTATAATTTTTTTTAAACCTATTATTTTTTTTTAAATATTTTATAAAAAAAAAGTAATAAGTAAGAGAAAGTTGTTTTAAAATTATTATTTTCATATTTAGAAATAAATTATTTTTACCAATGTATTTATTTTTATTAATTGAAGGAAAAGTTAATGCAAAGTGTATTATAATATAACTAATTTGTTAAATTTATAAAGGTTAACTTAAAGGCAACATATATTTTTTACTTTTACTATTTAAATTACATTCATTTATAGTTTATTCAATTTTATCAATTGAAAAAAATCTAAGATGGTTCTTGTCAATGATATTACAAATTCCACAAATGCATCCTATTTTGATGGTTTTTGTCATTCTACACTTAATAATTGTAAGTATTATTGTTTTCAAAAATATAATCAAATGTTATAGGTCATCAAAAATGTGGCGATTTTCAATGTATTCCCGTTAATAGATGTAATGGTATAGATGGAGAATTTTTTGTCTGTTCATTTTTTGATCCAAAACTTTTAATGTATGTTATTTTAATTTCTTTTATGATTGTATTACTATGTTGTTCATCAATTGTTGCTTGTTATGTTTGTAAATACGCTAAAAAATCATTTGATCAGGCGCACTATGTAGATGGACATGTTGTATTAAATGGTGTTTCTACTATAAATACATTACCCCATCAAAATTATACAACAGTTAAGATACCACCACGAGCAGAAAATGTTTATTAAACTTGATTATTTATATTATAATATTAATTATAATTGTATAACTTTTAAATAAAAATGTCATATTATAACAATATTAAAGATTTTATTATGAAAAAATGACAATAATAGTCTGACTTTGTAACACAACTTTCTTTATATAAATTTTAAAAGCTTTATAAATTAAGATAATTTTAAAGAATATATTGTATAAAAAGTTGTTATATCTGGAAGTTTTTGTTTAATTTTGTTTTATGCTAGGTAAAATCTAGTCTTTAAATAAAAAATATTAATAAAGAATATTAAAGCGCAACATTCAATTGATAGTAATGTTAAATATTTCAAATTAATGAAGAATGGTTGTATTATGTTCTCCAGAATTACATAGATTCCCATAACATTTACAAGCTTTAAATTTCATTGGAATTCTTGATACATTCTAAAAAAAAATTACATACATAATTTGGAAAAGTTAATATATTATTTTCTTCAAAATTTGAAAATCTTGTACATTTTCCATTTTTACTAAAATCAAAGCTTACAGGACTTTTGTTACCACATGTTTGAAAATATGTAGTTGTATGATTTAAGTTTATATGACCTCTAACACATCCATTTATATCATCAGTTTGACATATTCCATTTTGTGGAATATTTCTTTGCTGGCACCATTTTCTTGAAATAGTATCATTTCCTTCATATAAATAGCAGTTATTGAAACATTTAAGATTAACTACATTCATAATCAATGACACTAGAATGATTGAAAAGATAAAAAATATTTTCATTATTTTAAAAAATAAATGTAATTTCCCAAAACATTTGTATTTAACTAAAGAAACCAATTTGTAATATTATATTACTTTATTTTTCATCTAATACCAACATATGTTATTTGATTGAAATATCTTAGTGACATTTTGTTATTGCCACTTCAAATATAAATAATAAGAAATAATATTTATATATAAAATAAAATTATTACAAAATTAAAAAATATATTTACATTTATGAAACAGATAATATTGTAATATTTTATAAAAATATTACACTTGTACTTCTTCTAAAAGTGGACCACTGGATAGTTGTGGCATATGATTTCCTTGTGAATTATTATATCTTAATGCTGAATTATTATTTACATTTCCTAGTTCCATAGCAATAGCAGCAGACCTACCATGTTTTGGACATGTTGGAGATACACCAGGCCGTAAAAGTGTATTAATAGGTTGCTTTTTTATTGATGAAAGTAATGGCTCCTAGAAAATAGTATAAATCGAAAGAGGAAAAAGAAATAAGAGAGCTACACAAAAAACATGACATGTGATTAAATAAAAGTAAAAAACGAACGTAGTTAGTGAAAAAAATGCTGAACCTTATCTATATTTGTATTTGTTAGTGATGTCCTTGCTGTTGAATCAAACAGCTTCTCAACAGTTGTTTTTCGGGAATTGGTTGTCGTAGTATCTAAATCAGACATAATTGAAAATATTTGTTCAGGTTTAGAAATAATATTAACATTATCTTCATTCAAATTATTTTTGTTAATATGTATATTTTTATCAACCTCAATATTATTTTCATTCTTACACATTATCGTATTAGCAGGAATTGAATGACATTGTTTATGCAAGGAATTATGTTTATTTGTTATTACATCACTGTTAAAAGATAGTTCCTTATCAGAAGGTGGGGGTGGTAGAAGTGTAAGGCGCTATAAGTGTGTGTTAAAAAGCCAAAAAAAAAATGCAAGCAAATTTAATATATGTGCAAAGAAGCGATTAAAATTGTGCTTTGAAAACATACCCTAACTGGTGAATTTTGAATATAGCCCATCATATCATTTCCAGGTTGAGAAATATGAGATGAATTGTAACGTTGATAACTTGCAAGTGTTGATTTATTTGGTTTTTGATGTTTATCATATTGCCACTTTAAACCCAAACAAAAGCAAACATTTAAAACAAGCATACCACAACCGACTACAACAATTAGACTTAATATTGAAGAATATTTAGAATATTCTTCTGAATTTGAATTGGCATTAACAACAGTTGGTGGAGAAGTTGATTGCATAAGAATACTTGTATTTGAATTAGTTTGTTGTTGATCAACTAATTTTTTCAATACTTCGGGAGGAATAGGCACAGGTGGCATTGGAGGTGGAGGAAATGGTTCATTTCTATAATTTCCATAATGTTTAACATTACCAAAAAAAGAATTTTTATTAAAATGGTCAGGTAAAAAGCTATGTTCTTCAGGTAGATTAGAATCTTTCCCACTATTTATAAGTTGTGGTATAAATTCAGACCAAAAACCAACATAATTGTTACGATAATAATTTCTTATTCTTGGTTGATCTGAAGATATATCAAGATATGCTTCACGATTAGCTTGATTAAATTGTGGCCAAATAATATTTTCAAATCTTATTTCTGTTGATGAATCTCTATTAAATGATCGTGGTTTTGTTGGATCACCACTTTTAATAAAATTACTAACATAATTCATCATTACTTTTGACATATCTCTATCATCTTTATTAAAACCAGAATAAATAGATCTTTCACTTTTTTTACTTAACAAAGGATATCCAAGGATATATGGTACATGATCTCCTGTTAATGAACCTCTAATACCATTTGTTGGATATTCTTTAGTCCATGCTTTTGTTTCATAACTAAATAAAAAAAAGAATGTTGTCCCAGTTCGAGGTTGCTCATCTGTTGAATGCATTCTAGCTGTTTGAATTAATGGAGTTGTAAAAAAAACATCTCCTAAAGAGTTTATTATTTCATTCCTAACTTGTTTAGGATGTTTATTTGGATTATTCCATTCAGTATATTCATGAATAATTGCATCAAATATTTCTTTTCTATGATGACTGTATAAATTTCTTACTAACGTTCTAAGAATTTTATTTCTTTTGGAATTATCAAAACCATGTAATAAATCATCATTTGGTAACATACTATGAGCAGGATGATTTACTGTACCTATCATAACATCAACTTCTCTGAAAAGACTACCAAATTGTGGAGAAAATGAAATTTTTGGGTGGTTAGGAACTATTTGCCCATCAATAATTGGTGCAAACGCATTTAAAAAAGTTGGTACCTCAAGTTTTGTTGCAGCTTCCGTTATATTTTCTGCACTATGGTCTTGTAAACATCTTAATATACCACGAATATCTTTTTTTGAATCTAAAAATTTTGTTGTATCTTTTTCTTTACTTATACAATCTAACTCTTCTGCTAATTTAAAGAAAAATTCTTGAGGATTTTCTTGCATAGCACCAGGTTGTAAAGCAGTACCATCTAATAAAATTGCTCTATGAAATAATCTACTTTTTGGTAGTGTTATTGGTGAAGCCATTAATAATGAGATTAAATTAGCTCCTGAACCCCATCCCATTAATGTAATAGCTTCTGGATTTACTCCAAAAGATGGTAAAATTTTTGATAACATTTTTAATCCTGCAACCAAATCAGAAAGTCCTGCATTACCCGTACAACTACTTGTTTCACACCTTCCTAAAAATCCAAAAGGCCCCAACCGATAATTTAAAGTTATAACTGCAATTTGTCCATATGCAGCTAAAAGAGATCCATTATATGGATTTCCACTATTCCAATTGTAATCATCACCATGTACAATTAACAATGCTGGCATCAATTCTTTTTCTCCATTATGTCGTTCTATAATTTGAAAATAATTTATTATATTGCTATTGAAATATATTTTTCCAATAGAACATCACAATTATATTGAAGTACGAAAAAAGATAAATAAGTGGATTTGAAAATAATAAAAAGATATGATATAATTTGTTTTCATACAATTCTAAAATTTACAACCTTAATAATTCAACATCATAAATATCCTTTGAAACCTAATTTTAAATTATTTGTTAAAAAATCCTATCTATTTTTGCAAATTTTAAAATACAAATATAACTATTATAACAAAGCCAGATTGAAGACTAACTTACTTCCTATACTTATATATATATATATGTATATCTAAAGAAATTAAGTAAGGTTTTAATTTAAGTTAAAGAAAAATTTAATTTTAAAGAATAGGAATTTGAAAATGAAAGAATTGAGAATTACTAAATAATGTTATAGAGTCTATAAAATATATATATATTTTAAGAAATAAAGATTTATTAAAGATTATTAAACTTAATATAACTTCATTCTGACAATAAGATGCTTAACGTTTCTTGGTTAAAAAATGTCAAAAACATACCTAATTTTTCGGGAATATAAAAATTCATATATAAACAATCTTCTGATTCAGGTTTGAGATATAATAAGAGCCTATGAATATAATCAAATTTTTGTGAAGACATTGATTTAAATGCTTCAGATTCAGAGGTAGCTGGAAGTTTAGTTTGCATACATACGGAAGATATTTTAAATGCATCTTTTGGCATATGAATCCATTTTGCTGCACTAATAGCTAGATTATAACGATTTTGACCTGTTGGTGAAACACCATATGGTACTCCAAGATATTGTGTAATAGCTGGAAGATCTTCAGCTTCAGGTAATATAGTTTCACCTCTTAAAATACCAAATGATGTTTGAACGCGTTTCTTAGGATTTGAGGCACTAAATAATAAATAATTTAAAAAAACATTAAAAATAATTTGATGACACAACTTACTTTAAAAATATTAATAATGTGATCAGTATTATCAATATAAATAATATATTACTTCGATTTATTTTCTTCATAATTATTATAATTACATATCTGAAAGAATAATAGACTTTTTAAAAATAATATTAAAAGGCGTTTTTATGCTAATGTATCTTTTGGGAATAACACTTGTCAAAAGCTATTAAGAAAATGATAATCTATGAGATGGTTTTTGGCATAAAGTCATGTCATGGGAAAATTATTCTTAAATCAAACATTCTAAATTTATGTATTTTTGTTAATATTACTGAAATTGTATGTATATTTATTATTATGTTGATGGAGATTTGACTTATACACAAGGCAAAGTGATTAGCAAAGAAAATTATTCGATGTTTGACATGACAGGAGATGAGATGATAGCTAAAAGTTATATAGAACAGGAAGGTGAATAAATCAGATATTTAAGATTTAGATTTGATAAGAATAGTTACTTTAAATACTAGCACATATGATAAGATGATCGAAAATGAATAATCATCCTTAGACAATTTTATATAATATGTATAACTATTGATATTCATATAATATTAAAAATCTATAAAAATTTGTAAGTAACTTTAGAATATTTAGTTATAAAAGTAACTATCTATATATTATCAGATTTGTTTTGGTAATTGAAAACTTAAACTTCATTTGAAGGGGCATGAATAAGGCTGTTATAAAAATTAAGTTGTAATATATTTAGCTTACAAGTGCAACAAGTAACAACTAATACTATTTTGTATTGAAAGTGAGTGAAAACAATAATTGCTTTTTTAAATAAAAGCTTCGGGTATTTTAAGATTTATGAGATTCAAACCTATAAGACGATAGTTACTTAGAACCTTTCCCATGAGTCAACAAAAGACAATAAAATTATCTCTCCCTAATTTAAGTAACAAATAAATGTAAGTGTTAACATTCGTCAAGTGTCACTAACTTTATTATAGATTTTGACGTTTCATGATATTTAATATCTTTAAAAATTGTACTTTTAAAGATATCGTAAAAATAATTTTAATATCAATAATATTATTTTAAACATTAATTTTTAACATATAGTAACATACTTTATTTGTCAAAATAAATTTGCAACATATATGTAGAGGTGGTTTGTTTGCCAACAAAACAGATTATTTACACTATATAACCAATATATTCTGAATAATTTAATTTCATCCTAAAATTATATGTAAGAAGGTGATAGGAGAAAAACACTTTTTTATATAAATTCTAAAACAATACCAAACTTATTTTAAAGTATAATTCATCTCAAAATGAAAAATAAAAATAAGTTGTAGAAAATATATTTACATCGTCAGCTTATATGTGAATTTTATACAATGAAATTTTTTAAGAGTAAGTAATTTATTCAAATATCATAATTATCATATAGGAAATGGGAATGTTATCAAATGAAAAGAATATTTTGAAAAAGCAAAATTGATATAACAGAAGTAAAGTGATATCTTGTAAGTATATTTATGACAAATTGTTAACCAAATTTTAAATGAACCTCTAGAGTCAATGTCTACTAAACAAATTTGCATAATGTTGCTTGGAGAAAAATTATTTAAATTTATATTGTGTATAACTGATTTTAGAATATAAAAAATTCATGTATATAATATATAAAAATAAATAATTTGTATTGTAATTTAAATATGTTTTATTTAATCAATTTTATTTCACTAAATTATGGAAAAGTGCCAATTTACAGTTTAACAAATGTCAAATATATTTACAATTTTTTNTTTTTTACTGTTTATAAGATAATTAAAATATTATACTTTTATGACATCATCAATTTTTTCCTCAAAAGGTCTATAAACTTTATCCAAAATATTTTCATATTTCTTTTCAATATTTTTTCTTTTAATTTTTAATGAATCTGTTAGTAATTGACTTTCAATTGTCCAAGGAGTTGTTTCAAGTATAACTTTTCTGGGAATTTCATTTTTTTGAAGAATATCTCTGAATTTTTCTTCCCAAGAATAAATAATAAGAGTTCTTAGAGCTTTAATTTTACATAATTCATTAAATGATCCATCATGACCGGCAGACAATGCCAATTCTCTAATATTTTTTTCATTTGCAACAACAATTGCTATTAAATAATCCATTGTATTTCTTCCTACAACACATACTTGATCAACATAAGGACTTGATAATAATATTGTTTCAACTTTTCCAACAGGAATATATTCTGCTGTTGTTAATTTTATTAAATCTTTCTTCCTATCAATAATTGAAAGTGCACCATTTGGTTTTATTTCACCAATATCTCCTGTACAATACCATTTTTTACCATGACTGTTGTAAAAAACATCATCATTGCTTTTGTTGAAATATCCATCAAAAATTGGTGTTCCTGCAATTAAAATTTCACCTCTTGGAATATCGTCATCTACAGAATAGTTCCCTTCTTCCCACGATTTCAATAATACTTCCGAGCATGTCATAGGATAACCTACAGTTCCAACTTCCATATCACTAAGGTTCATTGTATTTGAGATACTTCCTTCAGTAGAACCATAAGCTTGCATAATAATACCATCATTTGGAAGTAAACAAGTTGAAACAAATTTATGAGTATCTTCATCAACAGCTGACCCACCAGTAAATATAAGTTTGGCATTTCCACCAAGAATATTTTTTATTTTTTTGAAAATAATCCGATCAATAATTGGTGTATTTCTGCCTATTTTAAATTTTTGAATTTTTCTATCATAGCACATTTGAAAAAGTTTTCTTTTAAACACACTTTCATTTCTTAGCTTTTCACTTACTGCCTTTTTTATACGATTTAATATAGCTGGTACAGATATGAAAAAATCAGGTTTAAGTACAGAACAATCTCCTTTTGTTCCTGGAAGAATCTTTGTTGAAGTATCAATAAGAGTTAATGGTGAAGAAAATCCGATTCTTTTTCCCATAGAAAAATTGCATAATTCAGCTGCTAATTCAGTTATATGACTAGCTGGTAGATAACCAATCATTGTAGTAAAATCGTAATCACTAATATGATTCACTAGACCGCTTAATGTTGCAATAAGTGCTTTATTTTTCATTGGAACACCTTTTGGAGTACCCGTAGAACCACTTGTATACATTATCATAGCTATATCATCAGGATATACCAAATTGTTAACATCAATATCATTAGTAGTAAAACTTTCCAAAAGATCATCATAATGATAAACGTAATTAAGTTGTTTTGTAATTTCTAATGGTATTTCTACACGTTCATGTGCTTGAGCAGGCATATCTTTTTTTTCTTGTGAAGGACGAAATCTTTCTCTAAAATATATCATTCCTTCCAAGTTTGGCATATCTTTAACAATATCTTTTAATGTATCAAAATATGACTCTGTAGCAATAAGCAATTTTGTATTGGTTTCATTAACAACAGTGATAAGAGCTTCCTTTCCTAATGTTGAATATGCTGTAACGACAACATATCCTTGGGAATAACATGCTAAAGCCATTGTAAGCCATTCTTGACGTGTCTCTGCATAAAGGCAAACTTTATCACCTTTTTTTAATCCTAATTTATGCAATCCACGTTTAATTCCTTCAATTCTTTCTATTAGAGTTTCATATGTTATAAATTTATAATCACCTAATTTTACAAGTTGAGTTTCAACACCATCATTTCCAATATGAGAATATAAATTAAGAATTTCTCTCTCCCCTAGAGCTTCTTGATGTCCAAAATTATTGTGAACATATTCAATTAAATCTTTAAGTGTTGTTACCCCTTCATAAGGAGTTGTCGTCAGTTCACCATAAACTGTATCAATATGTCTATATGGACCACTTTTATCCCCAGGTATTATAGATAAAGATTGGACTGCATTAGCTTCTTCTAATCTTTTTTTTGATTTTTTGCTTATTTTATCTGGTAAATATGTTATAATATCAGTTAATTTAAATAAGCTTTCTACAACTAATAAACCCAATCTTGTTGTTTTTGGAATCTTTGTTTTTGCAAAAATTTCATGCTTATTAAGAATTTCATGTGGATGAGTCAACATTTCATGAACTGTTGGTTGATGACCATCAGATAATTTCGTGTTCAAATATGATGTTACACATAATTGGCGTCTACTGATATTTAAAATATTTCCACAATTAAGTCTTAGAGATCCCAAAAAACGATTCATATCTACTATTGGAAAATGTGTTAGAAAATGATTAGAAATAGAATGGTTGGAATTTATATAATTTGATATAATTTGAATGTATCTACTCATTCAAAATTTAATATAGAAAGACATTTTTTATAACAACAAAAGTGTATGTAAATTTCAATGTTTATAATTTTAAATTGAAAATATAATATAACGAAATTAATTAAATTTTTCACCATATTTTAGTTTTTATACATTCATCTAGAAGAATTTTTTTATTCCTACCATAAGTATTTTGATATTGTGTTTGAGGTAGAGTTTTGTAATATTCAATATCAATATCACTTAACTTTTCAATATATGTTTTATTATACAAATATTCTGCATAACATAAAGCTGCACCCATATCTTGATCTCCTTTAAATTTATAGGCAAACATTTTTGGATTGTTCTTTAAATCATTAAGCATCTCTATACCAATAACACATAATGAATGAGAAAATAATTTACTTTTACAATTATTTGCCGTCCATATTGCAAATCTCACCATATATGTATCCTCTGAATAATATTTGCTTACACAATTTTCATGTACCCATTGTGGAATTTGTAAAATAGCATCATTAAATAAAGTTTGCCATACCATTTCATCTTCTCCATATCTTCCTGTATTAATTTGATTCAAATATGATGTTATATTAATTTTATTTAATAAATAATCTACTGAAATCCTAGGTAAACCATTTGGATAATATCCTTTCTGAAATGTCATAGATTTTTTAAGCATCTTTATATCAAATTTTTTAAGGTCGTTATCTTAACATATAAAATTAATTAAATATAATAAAATTAGTAAATACCTTTCATAAAATTTAACGATATATGATCCCAACTTTTTGATTTATCAATACGACTATTTATTAATGAACCTGGATTAGTAAAACCAATATCCATAGATCCATTTCTTGCAATTAATATTTTAACCATTTCCAAATTTGTTTTTAATGGAAAATCATAATTCTAATTAAAATGATTATATTGAATGGATAAAGAATATATTACCTGTAAAATAAATAAGTATTCCCATTTTTTATTACTTAATATTTTCATACATTCATAACTACTTAATGCTTGATTTTTTCCCCCGCTCGTCATATCTAAACTTTTGGAAGTTATATATACATTATCAAAACATTTTGTTAAAGATTCTAATTTCTTTCGAATAGATAATGCTTTTTTATCAACAGCAAAACAATAATGATTTTGTGGTGCATATGTTAGTAGAAATTGAAGCTCTAACAAATGATAATCGCTGAAAACATTCCTTGCATAAGCAATCGGATAATTTTTTTCAATAAAAGATTGAGAATCCTTTGGATAATAACCTCTACTTTTAATTCCTTCACATGAAAGATTATAATAATAGGGTAAATTTTTCATAATATAACGTTGTTTAATAGCATTTTCAATAATATTACTGTTTCCTTTCATAATTTCATTACAATTTAAATTAAAATCTTTAGGTTTCCATGAAAAAGGAGATATAATATTGTTTTCATTAATTTCTTCTAAATTTAACATTTTATATTTCTCTAAGTTTGATAAATAATTTTTAGTATATGGTAATAAATATATACAGCATAAAGTAGCAGTAACAGTAAAAAAATAAAAAGTTTTAGTTTTTACCATATTTGTCTACAAATAAAACTATTTCTTATATATATACGTTACTAGGAGACATATAATAAATAATATCAAGCTTGCAACATTTAAAATGAAATTATTATATTATTTTACATTATTATTAAAATAATGTTTATAAAATGAATTGTATTAATATTTATACTGTTTATGAAAATCAAAATATTTTTTTTATATACTTAACTGAGGACATAAAAATGAATGTTAACATACGTTAAAATACACTATTATTAATTTACTTGAAAAGAGGCTTAGAAAGCTGCAATGTTTAATATTATATAATGTGATAAACCTTATTTATGTATAGAAAAGTTATTTCTTGCATGATAATATTCATGTAATTATTTATTTGATTACTTCAATTTGCTCTTTCTTTCCTTTTCAATAGTCAGAATTAATAATAAATGTATATCATTAATAATGAAAGGTTACCACAAGTTAAATAATATAATAAGCATTATTTAATAAAAAAAAATCATCCAAGAATAAAAAAAAATTTTTTTTGAATCATTTAATATCTTTTAAAATTTTATTTTAAATAAAAGTATATTGTGTTAAAAGCTGTAATTTTTTTCTATACTCTAATATAATGGAGAGGATTAATCTTCACTACAAAATCTGGCACCAGTAATATAATAAACCTATTTAATAACAAATATCAATAAATTTTTATTTATAAAGCGATTATATAAAGAAATATATAACAAAAATATATAAGTAGTATTAAATGATGGCTTATCAACCCATACAAAACATTTTAAAATTATAATATTAATAATAAGTCTAAATAAATTTTCATATTTATTTATTTATCGGACAGTATTTGCACTGTGAGGAATTTTAGCTCGTTGCCAATATTGATCTTGTAATGAAAATGCATCAATTGTTGCTGATAGATGCTTTGATGGAATTGTTGTAAAAGACTTTGCTCCTGAGTCATACTTAAACATTAAATTCATCATACTTTCTTTTATAATTTTTGGTCCCGTTCCATCTAACCGATAAACAGTATCCGAAACTTCATCCCATGTATATAAACCACGATATTGACATTTCTGATCTCTAAAAAGTACAAGAAAATGTTTAGCATCTGATTGAGCTAAAGCTCCTTGTACTTTTGTCTTCTGATCATTCCATACAGCTCCGGGAAAAACGCTAAAATTTAATGCATTTACAATAAGACCACGATTTGATTTTGGTGCCTTTTTAGCAAATAATTTTAATGTTGGTTCTTGTATAGAAGCGACAAATATTTTTTGTTGACCATTTTCATCGGTTACTAGGTGATTTCTGCTACCTTTCCTTTGTACTGTTCCTGTTGATATTTCTGTAACTTGACTTGTAGGTCTTCCAATTGGTGGTTGACTTTTTCCTCTACTTAATGATGATTGTGAAGATGCCAAACCACTTCGTGCCGACATACTTCCAGACATACTTCTACCCATTTCATGAGATTCTTTTTCAGCCTTTCTTTTTTTATAATTTTCTAAAGCTTTTTGTCTTCTTATTTCTGCTTCAAGTTTTCTTTGTTCGGCTAATTCCTGTTTTGCAATCTCTTTTTGCCTTTTTTCTTCTAATTTAGCATCTAATTCTTCAGCTTTTGCAGCAACTTTCTCTTTTCTTTTCATTTGAGCTTTTATAAAAGCATCTCTTTTAGCTTTCATCTCATCAGTAATCTCATTACTTTCTGTTGAACAGAAATCAAACGTTTCTCCTGAATTCACTTGTTTTAATGATGAAGATTTCATCAATTTGGTTGGTGATTCATTTTGAGAATTTAATTCACATTGTTTTTCAACGGTCGATGTTGGATCCCGTGGCGGTGATTGATGTTGTGATGTATATTCATTTAATTTTGTTTCTTTCTCCTCTCTTGGACTTATTTCCTCTTTGAAATCTTTCTTATTTTCAATAGTTGCATTATCAGGTAAATGTACTATATCATGTTCACTCTTTGTTCCAGTTCCAGATGGTCTATTTTGATTTGCCCATTGTCGACGACGCGGTTTTTGTTCAGCTTTATATGTCATGCCCCAATTTGTTAAACCTTTATTCAATTCTAATGATGGATCTAATCGGCTTCCTGATGCATTCGGATTATGAAGTCTAAAAGAATTTGGTGAAGTTATATCATCAGGCATCATATGCATTCCCTGATTCGATGAGTAAGGATTTTGAAACATTTCTTGAGTCATATTAACATTTGTATTCATTAAAGGAATATCTACTGCTGCACCAGGATACGCTGGAGGTGAAGGTAAACCAGTTTGATTCATAAAAAATTGGTTATTTGATGTATTTACAGGCATTGGGTAAGGTTGTTGTTGCAGAAACATTCCTTGATTAGGTTCTATTTGACTCTGATTGTAAAATGACCTTTGTTGTTGTTGTTGTTGGAATGGAGTTGCATATGGTCCTTGTTGTATTCGAGGATCAACTAAATGAGTTAAACGGCCTTGAGATGAATATTGATTATGATGTGGGATCATTCCATATGGTTGTTGTTGTGTTATATGTGACGATCTTTGTGGTTGTAATGTTCCATATGGATTATTAATATTTGGCAGATACATATCTAAAGATTAAAATTAAAAATAGAATAAAATAAAGATACCATTATTATAAATAGATGGTTGTGATAAATTTCTGGGTAAAGTATTAGATTGGATTGCATAATTTTGATCATTGTTTTGTTGTAAAGTTGCTTGATTTAAAGCAATTTGAACATTTCGAAGTTGTTCTTGAAGTTGTCTTATTTGTTCTGATTCTGCACTTACACCACTTTGACTCATAATAAGAGGAACTCCTTGATTATTATTTTGTATATTTAATTGTTGTTGATTTTGGTTATGTAATATACCAATTTCACTCATTGTTCGAGCTCTTTGAACACTATTATTAGGAGATAAATTTGAATCTTGAGCCTGATTTTTTGATGTAAGTTTAAAAAATGCTTCTTTCCCTGTTTTCATACTTTTTTCTTCTATTGCATTATTTTGTATAGCTCGATTTTTATTAAATTCTCTTCTTTTTTCTTCTAAAGCTAATCTAATATTTACTGAACGACTTATTGTGTTACTCTGTGCACCAAGTGAATTTTCCATTGATGAAGAATTGTTATATTCATCATTATAACAATGAGTTTGTTCATGGTTAGGAGACATATTCTATAATAAAAATTATATTTTAAAAAGAATAAATTTTAACAATACCTGTTGAAACATAGAAGAAAAATTTGTTGTTAACGCACCAGGAGGTAATGTTTGCCTATATGTTTGTTGGCGGTCATTATTTCTAGGATATGCTAAAGAATCAGCAGATATCATTGAATTAGCTCTTGGTTCTTTAAAGTTTTTAATTGACTTTTGAATATTAGCATAAACTTTATCATTTGTTCGTTGCGGTGGAGGATGATCTAAGTGAGTACGAAGACCTGGTATTGGTTGTACATCTACAAATCTTCTTCGAATTGGAGTTTCAGGTATTGATGGTGGTAAACTTTGAACTTGAGGCTCTTCTAATATATCAAATAATTCAGCTAAAAATACATTAAGATTTATTTGCATACATTCAGGTAGTATTAATAAATCTTCTATTTCAAAATGGAATATATTTTTTGGCAAAGCTTGACAAAAATTTCTTAAAAGTTGTAGATTAAAATAACTTTCAGCATCTGTATTAAAATCGTTAAATATAATACTATTAAAATCCAATAATTCTGGTTTATAAAAATTAACTACTGTAGCAATACATGTTCCATCTTGAAAATCTTCATACAAATCTTCCATTTCTGGTATTGTCGTGTTTTCATTTTTTGAATTAATAGGAATGTTTTGTGATTCAACATGATCTCTTATAATACAGCAAATTTTATTTATCCAAAAAAGTAAAGCATCAACGGAATCTAAAGGTAATTCATTTTGTTCAACATTAACATACTGACTAATGGCTGTAACTACCCGTTCAATAGTTATAAGTGAATTCATTTGTGCAGTCATAAGACCATCAATCATTGCTAAATGTGGAGCCGCATCAAAAGAATTTTGTTGAATTAGTTGTTCTTCCGTCAACATATATCCATTTTCACAACACACATCAATACCATATTGTGTAAGTACGTGTAGTAAACTCCCAGGAGAAGCCTAAAAAGATATTGATATGAATTTAAGAAATTGAAAATTTACATTAACAATACTTGAATTTTTTAATATTTTTGCCGCGGCTTGCGAATATAATGATCCATTTGATAGTGCTGCAATAACCGTATTAGATAAAGCACAACTTTCTTCATTTCCTTCATTTCCTTCATTATAATTTATATTGATAATGTTTTGTAATAAATCTGGTATATTTCCTTGATCATATACTCGTGAAATCAACCATCGCACAGATGCAAATAATTTTCCCTAAAAATAATCATTCATATTGGTAACCTTTTTAAATGAATTTATATTTTTCATATTTTCTTTCTCATTATTCTAAATATTTATACTATAATATTAAAATGAAACATCTTTATGTAATAAAAAATAAAAATACAATAAATGTTATATCAGATAGTAATATATTCAAATATCTATTAATATCAATGATGACTGTTTTTAAAATAGTATAATACTATATTTTATAATGTAAAATTAATAGATAATTTGATATTATTTTTTTTTAGGAATACTTTTTAACTAACCTGCATAGGATCATATTCAACTGCATTATTATGCTTTAAGTTTGTTTCCATTATGTAGAAAATAATTTAATATAAAACAAATAAAAATTAAAAACTCTGGAATGTGACTTCATTTTATATTATTGATAAATTAAATGTATCATTAAGAAAAATAGAAATAATGGAAATTAATAAACATTTAAATAAGTGTTATATTAAGTTGTTATCATTGCAAATAAAATTATGAAGTCAGATCAAATAAATATATATGTATTAAGAACTGGCTTTTTTCATCCTTACATTTATTTTAACTTCACCAACTTCCTTTATTTTAGTGGAATATTATTTAAATTGGGCATATATAAAAATTAAGTTAAGAAATATAAATTAGAATACGTGGAAGTAGAATAACTCTGTGAATAAATATGTTAACACTAATTTTTAATACAATAATAATGTATGTATTATCTGTTTTTTTTTTCTTACAAAATTTATTTTACAATATTATCAATAAAGATAGAGATATTGATAGGTTTTTTTTTCAAAGTTGAAAAATAAAGTACTGTTGTGATAAAATATCAATTAATAATGATATGAACTTCTGCTAACAATCAATGGAACAAAAACTCTTAAACGAATTATGTAGTTTAAATAAGAAGACAACTTTTATTTTATAAATAATGACCAGCCGACTGACAATAAATATAGTATTGAATAAATACTCTTCATATTAGTACCAAACTTTTCTATATTTTGAGTATTGTATTTTTATAAATATACAAGTTTAACAAACAAAGTAACATTTTACCAAAAAATTGAACTATATAAAATGCAAAGGACACAAATAATGGATGACTAGTTTGGCATATGTGCCCAACTAAACTATTATCATTTTTCTAAATAAAACAATAAGATGGTATAAATGGTAATTGTATCAAACTTTTCAAATATTAATGACCTTATATTTTTATCCATAAATATTTCAATACATTTATTTATTAGGGAATAAAGATAATCAAAGAATACTCGATGAATTAATGGGAAAAAAAAGTTTATCAATAAATATATAGTGGTTATTTATAATATTATTAAGGGTTTTTTTAAAAAATGTTGTTATAACATATTCCTCTAAACAAATTATTTTTTTTTTCTAAATATTAGAAAAATTTTAGCCATAAAATAGCGTCTTTTATTCCAGAACAAGCATTATTTCAATAACAATTTTATTGAGAATAGTTAATAAATAAAAAAATTTGTTTGATAATTATTTTTCTTTATATCTCTGAACAGATAATATAGTATTCTATCACAAATTATTTCATTATTTAAACCACTAAATTAGTTATTTTATTTATATTTTTATAAACGTTAAGATTCATTTAAAGTTTAATTTATGTAAAAAAGAAAATTAATTTATTTAAATGGAAGAAATATAACGTTTTCAAATTAAAATTTCTTGCTTTCCGTATAACTTTTTTTCTTGTTTAAAAAAATGATACGTTTTTATGCAATATTAATATAGATAATTATTAGTATTACATCAATTTAATGAATAGGTCATTAAATTATTTTCAGCAATTATTATTACAATTTAATGTTATTAGTTCTTTTTTGATCTGCCTCTTAAAATGAATTTCTTGTTTCTATTGGAATGGTACATATTAAATAAAAAATTTTTCAAATAATTTAATATATGTAAGATGTTATTGAATGAAGCAAAAACAAGATTTTTTGATATAGTAGAAAAATTAAGTAATGATGATAAAGAACAATTTTTTGAATGGATATCAAAAATTTTGAAAAAGGATAATTATGAATCAAAATTACAACTAACTGATGAGGATATTCTTCAATCTTATGCAGCAAGAATAAGAGATTTAGTAAATTTTTTTTTTCTAATTATAATTTTTATTTTTTTAGGTACCTGTTGATGCAACTTTAGAATCAGAAAATATTATTTTTCAAAATACTGGGCCTGATTCCGATTGTAAACCAAAAACAACTATACACGTTGACGCATTTTTATATGATGATGAACTAATGGAATATATGATTGATGAAGGGATTATTAAACCACATTATTGTAAAGATTGTTTTTCTTCTAATATTGAAAGAAAAGAATTTATATCACATTCTCTTAGTATTGTTCAACAATGTTATATTTTCAAACATTTGATTCCACAATTTTGTTCCTTGGAAGGAAAAGTTATTTTAGATTTAGGATCACGTATGGGTGCAGTGATATATGGTGCTAATATTCTTACAAATGGTAAATGTCGTGTAATAGGAATAGAAATGAATCATGACTGGTGCGATCTTCAAAGACTTATGATAAAAGATAAGGAAGCTACCTTGAAAAGAAACGATAACGGTATTATTGACATTGAAGTATGTGAAGGTAATATTTTAGATTATCGAGATGTTCTACTTCAAGCTGACATTATTATAATGAACAATGTATTTAGTTTCTTTAATGATGTTAATGAACAGAAAACACTATGGACATTTGTTTTTAAAAATTTAAAAAAAGGTTCTCTTCTTATTCATAATCCAAAATTGGACTCAGACTTTTTCTCACACTTAAAGCTTGACTTTAATTATGAAGATGTTATTGAACCACTAAATTATAAAGCAGTATTGAAAAAGTTTGCAGCTGGTGATGAGAATAAAAAAGCTGATTGTGATGAAATTCGTATATATAGAATATTATCACCACTACCTGTATAATCTTCAAGAATTAGTATTATGTTAATATAAGTATGCTTTTTGTTGTTTATTATATAATAAATTTAATTCCTTGTTATATTATTATTGATACAATTATTAACAAGAGAATCATTTTTTAATACATTCACAATAACATTTAATATAGCGAAAGAAATGAAACGATTAAAAACTACAAATTTTATTATTTTACTATTAACTTTTCAAGTAATCAATTGCCAAAACCTGGATATTAATGATGATTTCATTTCATCAGATGAAGTTACAAAGCATGATAGCAATTGTGAATGTATGTTTATAATTAAGTTTGTTTTTTTTTNTTTTTTTAAAAGAAAATTTGTAGTAAGAGTATGTACCAATTGGAATATTACGATTATACCTTTATTTAAAATAAATTTTGAAAAATTTCAAATAATTGAAGATATTGTTAATACAATAATTGAAGACTGTCGATGGAGAAATTATTCAATAAATATTAAATTTTTGACCAAAGATTTTAATTTACATGATGTCATTAATCCTATGCTTCCAATTGAATTAACAACAGAAATGAAATTACTTTCTTTATATACAGAAGATGAAATTAATGCTTACAGATCTTCTACAATTTTTGTAAGTGAAAATATGATTGAAGCTGATAGAGATACTGGCAATTATATATTAGTTTTAACTAATATTGAAGATATTATCAGAAATGAATTAGTATTAAATTATGTTGATCGAGAATTACATAAAAAAAGTATTCACCTTAGAGTTATTCAAATTGTTGCTGATCCTACAAAAAAAATATCTAAAGGAAAAATTCATCATTCATATGTACGTTGTTTTTTTTTCTTTTTTTTTTTAATTTCTATGGGAATAATTTTTTGTTTAAAGTATAAATTGTTAACCAGATCAAAAGATAGCAAAGGAAGAGTATCACTTATTGAAACATATGACATATTAGATTCTGTGAAACCTTGTCCTAGTTTATCAAACCTTCAAAAGATTCATCAATATGGAGAGTTATTAAAGGAACGACAAATAAATTGGGCACTTGATCGTATGTTTAGATAATATTTTTAATTAAGTTAAAAATTTAGACATTGAGGATTTTATTGTTGGTGGAATATTTGTGCTTTTTGCTGTATTGGCGGGTGTTTTAGCTGCCATATATGAGATGTGGAACAATAAAAAACTTAAAAAGAAAGAGGAAATGCCGATAAAATCATAAAATAATGTAACATATTAATTGATCTATTTAAAGTTAATTGTAAACAAACATCTTTTTCTTTTATTTTATTATTTGAATTAAATATAATAATCACAAATTTGATAATTTTATATTAAATTATATGATCCTGACCCATTTGTCTTTTCGAAATAAGATTCATTGATATATTTAAAAATAAGGTCAAAGTCATTTGAAATTTGCAGGTTGATAATTATATATGATGAAAAGATTTCCATTCTATTTTTAACGCTTCTACCATGATCCTCATTCAAATTACGTATGTATTTTTTTCTTTATTTTCACTATTCTTACTTAAAAGTGAAGCTAAAATGGTAAATGCTTGTAGTGATGTAAAATCATGCATGGATTGTACAAGTTCTTATGTTCATATATTCAGTTTTAAAGAATATTGCAGGTAATTTTAATATTTTAATTTTTAACACGTAATGTAGATGGTGTATTGATACTAAAAAGTGTGGAACTTCATTGTCCTGTCCAGCAACATCTCCATATGCAATGAGAGATTCTTTTAAGTGTCCAATTCAAGCACCAACAGCAAAAGGAAAGAGATATACAGACAAATTAGGAAGATCATTATATTCTCTTGTTCTTGCTGCCAAAACAGATAAACCTGAAAAATGTTTGAAGAATTCGAGGCCAGACGTAAAAATGTCTAAATATTTTGAAGTTGAATGTGATCAATCAAAAAATACCTGTAATGGAATGACTGCTGTATCAAAAGAAGCAAAAGCATTGTACATAATTTATAAAGGATCAGCTCTTGACAAACAACTTTTACAAGAATTTATTCATGCTATTGCATCACAATTTGGAGCATGGGAACAATTTGTAAATAATACTGGTGTTATGACATATTTCCATTCAGCTTTTCAAAAACTTTTTATTGAAGGTGGAATAATGAAAGATATAACAAGTCTTATTAAACAATATCCAACATATAAATTATGGATATCTGGTAAAGGATTAGGAGGAAGTCTTGCCTCAATGACTGCTTTATATGTAGCAAACAAAACAATGTTAAGTACCGATAAAATTAAATTAGTTACTTTTGGTGAACCAAGAACAGGAAATTATTTATTTGCAAAAGCTATTGAAAAAACGCTTCCATTTAGATTTCGTGTTATTCATAGAAATGATATTGTTACCAACATTCCTAGCTCAATTGATCCTGATGGTGCTATTCTCACAACTGCTGGTTTAGCCCAACAACCACATTTCTATAGATATGCTGTTCATTATAATAATGAAATGAATAGAGATGATAAATTTGAATTTTGTAGTACACCTGAAGATCATAAATGTAGAAATTTGGCTGGTACAATTGATATCAATGATCATTTTAACTATTTTGGTATTAAGGAAGAAGATTACTTGAAATCTAATTGTAAAAAAGATATTCTCTTATAAATAATTTTATAAGATCCATATTGAAATAATGTAATCTCATTTTTCGAATACAATGTACTTATGTTTACATAATAAAACTATTTATAAACTTATTCATTAAATTACTACGGTAAATTGACATTTCTCTTACCTGATTATGTATTAGTAAAAATCAACTACCTGATGTTAGCGCCAATTTTTATACATACAGTTCACTATAATGAATGGACATAGTATTTTTCATGTGTAATAATACCATACATTCAATCATCTCTACTCATCTATTATCAAGTGGTAAAATATTTTGTTACTATTTTAAGAATAAGAAATGTTAACGTATACAAAGATTTTTCTTTACAATGTCAAATACAAAATGATAAAAAGTAATATTAAATTTCTAGTTTATTAATACGGTAAAAATAATGACAATATAACCATAATTAAATACACGTTTTGACACATGATAATAACCGCGTTAAATATTATATCGTATTCGGTAACAAATTAACAATTTTGACAAAATATACTTTGTGATATAAAAACGGCAATTTTTGTACAATAAATTAAAAAATTATTCTATAATTGTCTTTTGCATTAAAAAGTTTTTCAGGACTAGTTGATAACTTTAAAATAAAATTTGAAGCAATTTTGAATACCCTCTCACAATAATTATTATCTACATTTTTATCATCATCAAAAGAATCACTCAAATATTTTCTATTCTTTGAAATATTTTTCATATTTATATTTTTCAATGTTTTTTGTTTCTCATTAATATTTATGTCACAAGAATCGACAAATAATTTAACCGCCGAATTAGACATTTTCTTCGAAGTATGATCAGATAAAGTACAACTTTTTAAAGTTACTTTAAATGACTCTTCTTTCGATGGTAACTGTTGATTCTTTAAAATATCAGATCTTGAAATATTTTTAAAACATTCATCATCACTAAGAATGGACTTAATATTAAATATAGTTGAATTTCCAGTTTTACATATCTCAATTGTTTTTGAACATTTTGGTTTTCTACCCAAAAACATTAACAAAAGATCTGATGGAATTGTTTCATTTAATTTTCTTTTTGGTGAGACATTTTCTTTCTTGTTATTTTCAATATCCATATTTTTATCTATAGAAACAATTCTCTTTAAACAACCAGTTTCAAATGGAATATATTTTTTTATTGATGAAAGACATTTTCTTTCCATATCTAATTCAGAATACACTTGTATTGCTACTTCTTGAAGACGAGTAAACTTGTTAGAATTTTTTTTATAAATATTTTCATATGTTGGCATAATTTCTTCCTCCTCATAGATATCAGGAACTTCTGTACAAAATAAATCATCCTCATCAATACTCTTATGACGACAATCTATGTGAAATTGTAATTCTTCTTTTGATAAAAAAAGATTGGTACAATTTGGCATCGGGCAATTATATTTAAGTTCTTTATTTCTGAAAGAAAAATTTTCGTAATATATAAAAAAAAAAATTTTAATTGTTTATAAGCATAAGCTTTACCTTGGCGCGGGACTATTGACCCTTCATGAACTTTTATGTTTAAAATCTAATTCTATTGGAAGTCTAGACTATAGTTAATATTTTTCGCGCCCACTTTTTACTATCTAAATAAATTTAACTTACTTTTCATTCTTATTACGAGTTATTAGTAAATTTTTTTTAAAATCATCTAGATTCATATGTTCTTGGTGAATATTTATAGTACATGAATAAACTGATAGTGGAGAAATATTTGTCACCGCATTTCTTCTACCCATTATACACCGTATCAAAGAACTAAAATTTGTTAGAATAATTATTTTTTATTTTACAACAGATAAAAAGGAAATGTTCAATAACTTGGAGAACGGACTTTTTATTACTTATCATTTAAAGACACACCTTGAAATGTATAATACTAGTTATCGCGCCAAAACTGGCAAATAAATTTGATAAGAAAGTACTTTAATATTAAATAGGCATAATTATGACTATCCTTATCAGTAATATATAAATTTAAATATATTTTTTTCTACTTCAGCAAAAATTTAAAATTAATAAGGTATAAATGATCATGAGATTATCATTTTGATTAGTAAAAAAACCACAGGGCGGGAAATTTTATGTAGGGGAGATGAAAAGTAATTTGTCTGCGGAAATGGAATGTACGAGTAAATAGTTTACTCTTTTCTTAATATATATGGCAAAAGGGTGGAACATTTTTAGCTACTATCTTCAAGGAGGCGAAGCTTGGCGGTACCTTCATAGTTTGGCGCGCTGAAGATGTAGAAGCAGATTGAATTGACCAGAAGTTTAAAAAATGCTTATATTATGATTGACACATTGTTTGTTTTTGATTAAAAGTCACTCAATTTTACTTGATAAGATAGTTTGAAACAAAATTGTTAGTGTTATCAAATAATGCCGATGTTTACGATTATTCAGTAGAGTATTTAAATATATAATTAAAAATATAATTTATCAAAATTATGATAATAGTAGGTAAAGATAATGGAAACGTTTTTTTAATAACGAAATTTTAATTCTAATCTTGCCTTAAGGAAAAGTTATTAAAATAATATAAAAAGTATAAAATGATAAAGATTAATGTATTAAAAAATGAAATATTTTGTTATATAAATTTTTCATCAATAATGTGAATAATCTCAAGTATAAAAACAGAAGTTCCCATGTGGCTGTTCGACTTTGATTTTGAATAGAAGAAGGCGCATTATAAACAAATAAAATATATTTGCCTAAGAACAATGACTATAAAAATGTTGTTGTAAATAGAAAATAAAAAGTGATAGTTTTATTTCATTTATTTAAATTTCTTTTTTTATATAAAAAGGTAAATTTATTTTAATTTTTCACCTTCCCGCCTAATCATTGGTGTAACTTTTGCCAACAAATAAACGTATTGGCGCTTAGCATATCTGGAACAATGAAACTCTCTATTGTATTTTATAAGAATATATTGTTGATGATAGAAAACATATTCTATTTAAATGATAAGAATAGTAATAAATAATATAATTAAAAAGTAATAAAATTAAAGTATATATGGTTAATGCCAATTTTAAATCTAAAAATATATTTAATTTAAATGGGAGAGAAAAAAATTAGGGAACAATATTGGAAAGTTGTGGGAAATAAAATATAAATTTATTAAATAAGATTTTCAATAAGATATATGGAAATATTTGTACATTTTTTTACAAACACTTAATATTAATTAGATGTAATACTTATTGCGAGATAATAATATAAATACTTGTTTAATAAAAATGATATTCTATATTAAGTATAATTCTCTATTATTCAAATTTGTTATACTTAATAAAATCTCTAACTTTTCCAAGTTTATCTCTTTACCGCCATTTCCGTTTTTAATATTGTTACTACAATTTCCAAGGTTACCATTAATCATCTTTTTAATATACATGTAATAATTGCTTCTCCGTTTACGATTTTCTCATTATTATTTAGCACATTATGAGAAAAAGAAATTAAATTAATTTTATAATTAAATAAAAATATTCTTAATAAAATAGTTACCAGATCAAAATCTTACTCTTCGTAAATCTTCAAATTATACGATGATGGCATAATTTATGAAATAACAAATTTTATTATTTTAGTATAGTTTATTTCATATGGATATCTATTAATCAAAAAGTTTTATTGTTGATTAATTTATAAGACAACACATATATATAATATGACTGTAAGAAGTAACTTAATTAATACGCAATGATTTATGACTCTTCATTATATAATTTTGGTGCTTCATTAAATCAGAGAAAATGGATCATTATGGTTGTAATTACAATGAATAGGTAATGAACTTGATGACCTGTAAAATGATAATAAAACAAAAGATACAAGGTAGGAGGGGGCAAATTATAAATTTAAAGCCGCTTATATTACTAAAAATGTAATCTATAAAATACATCATTTGTTCATAAAAACATAGGAAAAAAAANAAAAAAAATAATATTATTTATCTCTGTAAAAGACAAATCTTGGATCATCTTTTATTTTTTAAAATATATTTTTATTAATAAATTTTTAACATCTCATGAAATTTTTATTTTTTTATTTTAAATTTTCTTTTTAAAATTTAAAATATATAACTTTTCATAATTATCTTTCATGATATCTTAGATAAAATTATTTTACGTAATGTTAGATAAAAGAAAAATGTTTCCTGTGAATAAAATCTTAAGAAATTAGTTTAGTTATCTGATTACTTGCAAATTATCGGCAATGTCTTAAGCTAATCAAAATGTGAATTAGCAAAGACGGCATTCTAATGATGCAAGATACAATATTTTATTAGTTTAAAGAATCCTTCTATATAAAGATTAACTTTTAATAACGTAAAGATTTCTTTTAACATTTACCGATTTAATATTGCCATTGTAAGATTGTTTCAAATTTCCACTTAAATGAAGTATATCAAACATAAATATTATTTATAAAATATGTTAATTTATAAATGAAATGCTTGTAATTTGTTACTTAGGATATATATTATAAAAACTTTTTCATATTTATGATATATATGGGTACTACATTTTATAGTCTGTTATTAAAAATTTTTAATGTTGTATCATGATGTATTATAGCAATAAATCTTTTCTATCATATAATTAATATCCTTTTTTTATTAAATATTGAATAAATATTATTTTAGCCATTAATATAATTGAGGTAAACAATGGTGGAAAAAAGTGATAAGGATGTTAAAAATACAACAAAAGTTTTACATCATTATACTTCAGTTTGTCAACCTGAAACAAATGAAGTACGTAAAAATTCTACAGAAACTTTAAATAGGCTTAATTTGGTTTCTCAAATACTTGAACAGGAAGTTGAACATAGGTATTGGTCAGAAATGTATGGAGATCGAATATTATTTATTATAAGGTTTGGTTCAATGGTAAGTTGTGGATTTATTTATTTTTTTTTCTAATTAATCAAATGTATCTAGATATTAATGGCACATATTATATGTTTAATTATAATTGGTAAAGGTACAATTTCATACAACAATGAAAAAGAAACAACTTTTATTTGGTTATCAATTGAAAAATGGTTATTACCAAATCATAATTATTTGCCCGAAACATTTAATAATATAAAAATTATTAGATGGCAGTTTTTTTGTACTATTTGTGTAGTTGGAATTTTGTTATTACAAATGTTTTACACATATTTGCACATTAGTAAAATTGAACATTCTTTGTGTACATGCAAATTAATATTATCAATTTGCTGTTTTATACTTTTTTCTTTATTTTTCATTGAAGGATTCTTTTCATTTTGCCCATGGATTGAAACAAATATTAAAAATGGTGATATAGTTAATGAGTTACCAGCAAGTGATTTTTTAGAAATGGAAACATGTTCTATAGGAAGTTGGTTTTTAGCAGCACAATTACTTCTAGCAACATGTTTATTAATGTGTTTTGAATTTTTTGTAATCCTCAATATTGGATCAACTGATGTTCATATCAATGATAGGCGACGTGTAAATTTACAATCTAGAACAACATCAGTTTAATTCTATATTAAAAAAAATATTTAATCGGTGAAAATATGTTCTTAAAGTTAAAAAAAAGATCTCTTAATAAATTTATAGTACATATGTGTTCTAACAATAAAAGTATTTTTTTCTTTCTTTTAAATTTAAGTGTATAAATTTAATCAAAACCAAGTCTTGTCACATTTCTTTCACATATAGCATAAAAATTTAAATTGCAATTGTGAAAGTATACGTAGCCGGCATCTACATTGATTGTATTCAAATAAGCAGCACAGTTATTGAGAAGGCTCCAACCATTATCACGTTTTTGTATAATATCTTTCTTCTTAACTAACCAAGGTAAGTTTTGTAATTGTTCAATATTTAAAATTGAGCCTCTTGCACTTATTATATTGTTATTATTATTATTTGAGTCTCGAATTCCAATCCAAAAATATCTATCTGTCGGCGGAAGTTGTCGTATCAAATTCTAAAGTGAATTCTATATTACATTTATCATAATATTTTTATTTTCATTTCCTTCATTTAAATGGAGGGGAATATGTATTTATAAAAGAGAATAAAATTATTGTAAACTCTTCTCTATCATTATGATATTTTTTCTAATTGTAATTAATTAATTTTAGCTAACATATTATTAATAATCATGAGTTAAATGCTGTACTTTTACTTTCTTAAATATACTAATTATAAATAATGTTAGGGATAACAGTTATAAAATATTATTTAAAAAGAGTAACTAACTATCTACTTCATGATATATCAAATATATTATATTTTATTAAACTTAATCTTTCTCTCTCTTTAATTTGATTTTCTCTTATTTCAAGTTAACTCAATTTAAAACTTTTTTCAGCACAATATTATAGTATACTTTATAAACAAAAAATATGACGCATCAATAAATCAAAATTTGAAAAAATTTTCCTCATTTTTTCCAAAATGTTTGATATAATTACTTTATAATTTTATCATTATTAATTTCAATAATTTTATCGTTGAGTGTTGCTCTTAAAATTAATTTGTTTAAAAGCTTTTAAAAATGGAGTCCTAAGGATGAATCCTTGTAATCATATATGTATTTATATTTTTTAAAAAAAGTTATATATATATATATATTTTAAAATTTTATATTTATTAACATATATATTTAAAAACAATTTCCTTTTTTAATGCCTCAATTTAAGGATTTTCAAGTAGAAAATCCGATATCCGTGTTACTATTATTTAAAGAAATTAATAATTTACCATTAAAACAATTTTTTTTAACTTACCCATTCATCTATAGTGTCTATCTCAACTAAGAGAGAATGTTTGCTAATGCAGTAATGTTCTGCAGTACGGAAATCTAATTGGTTTCTTATAACGTAATAACATGATTCTTCATTGTTAATCCAACCTTTAGGGCAACAATTTGTTTTTTCAGATAACGTAGCATTAATTAAAATATATAGTACTCCTATTAAAAAGTCCATTAAAATACCTTTATTTTGTAATTATTTTCATATAAGTGCAAATATAAATATATTTTCTCTTTATCTGATATTTTTTTTCATTCGAAGATCTAGTAAATAAAATATAATAAAATATGTTATTAAATATTAATTAATGGATACACGATAATACCTCATGAAAAGTCTTCTATTAACTTTTTTGATGTTGTCCAAGCGAAATTATCTTTTATTATTGGTATATGAAAGTCATTCATTTTATATATGTGGAAATATATTATTTTTTCTCATTTTATTATACCAACAACATTTCCTATCTTATATATTTGTACCCAATCATTTTCAAATGATAAAAAAAAAAGAGTTACCACATACCTTAACTTATTAAATTATAATAAAATTTATTTAATACTTTCAATAAATAAATAAATAAATAATTTAAGATATAAGTATAAATTTCAACTTAATATTATATATACTACTTGTGGGACTTAACACTTCTCTTTAGTTTAGAGATATGTTTCTTAACCATGTAAATGAAACTGTAATTGAATGAAGCCGATAAAATAATTTTTAGGTTAAAATTTTTGAAGTGTCAGGTTAAAGTATATAATATATATATATGTATTTGTTTTTAATATATTAAACTATTATCACCGAATAATTTTATATATTCTCATATTTAAAATTTATATTATAATTATAATTAAGAAATTTTTAACAGGTTACATAAATCTTACTGCCACTATTTATATTTTTATAATATTGGTTTTAAAGATAATTAAAAAAAAAATAAATTGAAAAACTAATATCAAATGTATTTATTTTTTTCTACTAGTAATAATATAATAAGGAGATAAAATTTATTAATAATGAAGAAGAAAAATTCTAAGGTATGTCCAAATATAATGATTTATTTGATACTAAATTATTGTTTACTAAATTGCATGGTTTTGTAATTAAGTTGAACAAATTTTGGCTTCTATTTCCTTTAATAACGGAAAGATGAGGCATATTTACTTTGTCACACGCATTGTCGTCTATTAACACAATCCTCAAATATATTCAAGCACATTGATATATTATAATAAAAACCATTTTTGCTTTATATCATTATTTAAACATTTATTACATATTTTTACCATTACACTTATATTCATATATACTCTAATAATTGTTATTATATAAATCTTGATTTAAAAGTATTATTTATATAAAACAATTTTTAAAGTAACAACTACCTGCTTGATAGTATACCTGTAGGTTGTCTTAGAAACCTAGTACAAATGTTTTATTTAATCTTCATAATCAAAAATAATAATAATTTATGAATATCTAACTAATTTATTTTTAAAGATAAGAAAATAAAAAATAAGTAGGAATATAATTTGATAAGAAAGATTTGACGTAAATTTTTTTAAACACATGACGTTATATGGGAATATTAATATTTATGTAAAATTCTATCTATGAATACTTTTACCGCAATAAATCTTTCCCTTTATCTTGTTTCTCAAATAAAGATATTTTGTATCAATACTTTCCTTACCCAAAATTCATAAAGCGCTATTTTTTCTTTACTCATACTTTCTGTAATATCACACATATACTATAATTATATAGATATTAAAGCCGGCTGTGCTTTGACATGCTAATGAAAACCATCTTGATAGAAGATGGAATATTTTAAGTGTCTTATTTAATCAAACTCATTTTAAACAGATACAAAGTTTTGGATTACATATAGTAAAATATAGAAGATATAAATATGGGATTATATTGTTTTGATAATCTTAAACTGTATTCATACTTTTTATTTACATCTTTATATGAACAATGATAATATATTTATACATTTAATGAAAAAATAATATGTTGATTTTTAACGTAATCTTTAAAAAAAATTGGATTGCGTGATTAATATACTAAGATATATAATTTGTTATTGAAATATTGTTATACTATTATTATTTTAAGATTTTATTTATTCAACACAGGCTAGTTATATAATGTATAAAAATAATTCATAGTTAAAAAAAAAAAAACTTTTGGTTCTTTATGTTATTTTACTTTATTAACGGTATAAAATATTTTTTAGGTACTATTAACAACAGAAGGTGACGAAGAGATAAAGAATAAACTTTTGGCAAATGATTCTTCACCATTGAATAAAAAAAGTATTCATTCTCAAAACACTTCATCATCACCAAATCCTTCATCATCTAGTAAAAATCTAGAGAAACGTGTTGTATTTAAAGATCCAAATGAATGTAAGTTTTTATATAAATTTGTTTTAACATTTACTTAATAAATAATTTTAATTTTAAAAAAATATATTATATTTATAACTATAAAAATTAATTATATTTTAAAGGAAACTGTAACATGAATATAATATTTTTTTTTAAAGATAAAATACTAAAGGGTAGTTAATAATAATCATTATTAGTTCTTATAAATGTTATACCTTGTATAATATTTATGCCTCCATCATAATAAAATTGTAAAAATGGATTTTACAAATATTTTTATAATTATTTTCATTTATAGTATCAATAGAATCTGTTAATATAGAAACTAACCAAATACAAGATAACAAATCTCACAATTCAATCTTCTCCTTTAATTCTAATTCTCCAATTTCTGGTGATGTAAGTTTTATAACATGGATAAATAGGGATATATTTTATAAATTTTTGACTAAATAGAAAGTAAATGAAAAATATTATAATTATAAATGTAAGATTAAATAAAGCTAGGATAAACTATCTTTTACACTCTCTCTCAGGTAAAAATATATTATCTACAATTTCAAAAATAAATTGTACCTCATATATTGTGTTATACCAACATATACATTCTTTTCCTTCAATAACTTAATAAAACTTTGTATGATTTATTAAAATTACAATTAACAGACTTTAGAAGTAAGGAAAATGTCATTAGTTGGTAAACCTTTGGTTTACAAAAACTATCGAACAGATCAAAGATTTCGACGCATTCAAAGTAAAATGCAAAACTTTCTAGAAAGGCCAAGAGGATGGAAAGCTGCTACTTATCATCTTTCTGTTCTTGTTATGGTATTATTATGTCTTGCTTTAAGTGTTTTTTCTACGATGCCAGATTTTGAAGAAGGGGCTACTATGATATTATATTATATTGAAATTATATTTGTAATTTGGCTTGCAATTGAATATGTGTGTCGCGTTTGGTCAGCAGGATGTAGAAGTAGGTATAGAGGAATTGGAGGAAGAATACGCTTTGCAACTTCAGCATATTGTGTTATTGGTATGTTAAAATTTTTTTTTAAGAATTTATAGTTAATTATTAAATAGATATTATTGTAATATTGGCTTCAATAGTTGTATTATGTATGGGAGCAACAGGTCAAGTTTTTGCAGCAAGTGCCATAAGAGGATTACGTTTTTTTCAAATACTAAGAATGCTTAGAATTGATAGACGAGCAGGTTCATGGCGCCTATTAAGTTCTGTCATTTGGGCTCATAGACAGGTATAATTTTTATATTAATAATTTTGATCAAAACTTACATGTTTTTAAATTTTTAGGAACTGTTAACAACAGTATATATTGGTTTCTTAGGATTAATATTCTCGTCTTTCTTAGTATACTTATGTGAAAAGAATACAAACGAAAAATATTCAACTTTTGCTGATGCTTTGTGGTGGGGTGTGGTAAGTTATTAGATAATCAAGTTCTTTGTTAAAACTTTTAATCATAATATCCACGTTTTCTAACATGTTTTATTTTTAGATAACCTTATCTACTGTGGGGTATGTTAATAATAATAATTTAAGATAAAGAAAAGGAGGAAATAACTATAATTTATGTTAAACCAGAATTTACCGCGTAAACCATTGTTGTCTAATTATATAAATTTTAGATATGGTGATTTAACACCTATCACATGGCCGGGAAAAATGATTGCCGCGTTTTGTGCATTATTGGGAATATCATTTTTTGCATTACCAGCTGGTATTTTGGGTTCTGGATTTGCACTTAAAGTTCAACAACATCAACGTCAAAAGCATCTCATTAGAAGAAGAGTACCGGCGGCTAGATTAATACAATGTCTCTGGAGACATTATGCTGCAGCTCCTCAAAGTCGAAGTTTGGCTACATGGAAAGTTTATTTACAACCAGTTCAAATACCACAAATGTTAGTTTAGTTCATATAACAATTTTTTTTAAGAAAAATATGCATTGTGGTTTAAAATTTTTTTCAAAATCATTCTTTAAGTTGCTCACCAATATTTATGAATATCACAATCATATCTATCTGTTATAACGTATATATAATTTTAATTTAATTTTCAGCGTTGTTTGTGGTGGAACAAAAATTAAACAAGAAAAGACGGGTAGACGAAGTTTATCATGTAGGATTCATAAAAAAATCTTACAGACATTAAATCGTCGTCACTCCGATGTTTCTAATGATTTAGTTATGCCTAACTCTGATAATGATATTTATATAAAAGATGCAATTAATTATACAACCGATACTAGGTTTGTCACATATCTTTTTACATTATTAACATAATTAATTTTCTTTTTTCTTCACCTTTTTTGTGGTTCATTTTTTTTTTTGTTTTGAATTTTAAAATTTTTTTTTTTAAAAATTTTTTGTTAATATATTATATTTGAAATTATAGAATAAAACCAACAACAACTGTTGGTGGAAATACGGGACAAACATCATTAATTAATAGAATAAGACAATCAACAAAAAAAAAATTGCCTAATACAACTGAAAATCCAGAACTTGCACCAAATTATTTATCGACGGAGCAACCCTATGGACCTAGTAATTATCAAAATACTACAATTAAATCACTCCTTTTACCAAAGGCTTCTGATAGTGTTTCATTAATGTCAGCATCGGATGTATCTGAAATTGAATCATTAGGTACATTAGGGTTTTCATTAGGTTCGTGGAAATCAAAAAGTAAGACAAGTCAAACATTGAGAAAGCAAGCAGAAGATATTGTCCTTCATCATAGATTAATTGCAAATCAAAGTAGTTTAATAGGAACAGATGGTAAGTAAAATTAAAAATAAATTTTGTCCTGTCTTGTCTTTGACAGTATTGTTTAATAATTAATATGGTAACAATTACTTTATAACGTAACAAAAGAATTAAAAATTTCCCCATTATTAACAATATTGTTATTAGGCAAGGCGATGAGGGAACAAATAAATGTTTTATTAAGTTGAAAACTAACACAATATTACCTCACTTTTTTTTATTAAAAAAATTAATGTCCTTTAGATGCTTACAAACACCACCGTCCATTCCTTTCGAAATCTTTAACCACCGATGATAAAGGCACTCACGCTGATAATATTCAGCGTCGATCATATTCCTGTGAAGAAACAGATAATACTAATACTAGTAGTCCTCCGGGTTTAACTAATGTTTTCAACGACTATAACTTTATGATTGCACCTATATATAATTGGGCTGAATCATTAAGAGAAAGGCAGAGGGCTGCTGAAAGTCGTGAGCAAAATGACGTTGAAAATAATTTTTTTGGTCAGTTGAGTGCCTGCACATCACAGCAACGGCAATCAGTCGAATATTTAATCGGTATTTATTGTTCATTATAATTATTTTTAAACACAATCGTAAAATTATTTTATTTTTTTTTTTTGTTTCGTCCTCTGTATATACTTTTTTGTAACTGTTTTGTTAAAAATACTATGTTGCTAATATATATNATATATATTTATTTACTTTTCACTATAATTTTTAGTAATATTTTTTATTTATTATTCATTTTATTTAGACGATGAAATACCTAATTTACAACCAAAAACACTTGAGGAATACACACCGGCTTTAAAAAATGCTATACGTGCAATAAGAAGAATACAATTATTAGTTGCTAGAAGAAAATTCAAGGAAGCTTTGAAGCCATATGATGTTAAAGATGTCATTGAACAATATTCTGCTGGGCATGTTGAACTGCAAGCTAGAGTTAAGTCAGTTCAACAGAGACTTGATTGTATTGTTGGGAAACAAATTAATAAAGAAGAATTAAAAGTATCAATAGCTACTAGGATTTGCAAAGTAGAGAGATCAGTTGAAAAAATTGACAAAAAACTTGATTTATTAGTAGAAATGTTTTTGGATGAAAGAAGGACTGGAATAACTGGTGGGATGTATAGAGGTAATACACGTGATGATAAATCTTCACGAGGAAGAAGTCCTCCTCATAGTGCCATTGCACGTTTTAGTAATACAAGTACAAGACGTGAAAATACAAGTCCAGATGGAAATATAAGTAGTGATGATAAAAGTCCTAGTAGTAGAACAGTCATTCATAATCCGATGAAGCATGGAAAACCAAAAAGTAATTGTGATACAAAACTTATATCAGATAATATTGTAACTCCAATTGATCTAAATATAAACGAAGAAGAACAACTGTTATTACAACAAATATAAATTCATTATTATTCATTCACTTTAATATATAATATATTTTATATAATTGTATAAATATTTAATTTGTACTCAAAAAGAATATATATATTTTTTTTTAAATTTCATTTATTTTATTGTTAATATTCATATCTACAAATAAAATAATTTTTGAAAACATATTTTGAAATAAAAAAGTTAAGTATATAAAAATATTATTATACAAACTTAAAAAATATAAAACCTAACATAGACATTGAAGTCTTCAAATATAAATAAATAAGTGATATATATATATATATGTTTGTAGGAAAAATATATATAATTATTTTTGATAATATGATAAAAATATTAATTATTATTCAACACATTTTCTGGTTGATGCTCTCATTTTATCAAAATTGATGCATGGTCTAGATATTTGAACATTATTAGAATCTATCTTACTTTCAACATTATTAGATATTGATGAGTAATTATCATCATAATTTAGTTCTTTGTTGTAAAGTCCATTTTTTCCTATATATTCAGAAGTATCGATAAGAATTTTAACTGGAACACGACGATATGCTGTTAATATATTCCTTTCAATATCATCATTTAAGAAATTGCAATTAAAATTGTTCATATAATTTGATATTTTACTTTTTTGAATTTTACAATCATCATTGGTATTTATTAATTCATCATTTGATTTATTAAAATTAAATTCAGCAATATTATTATTAGAAAGATTAGCAAATGTTCTTTTGTCTCTGTTTCCATTAAAAATTGTATTCTTTTCAGAGTAACACCTTCTAAATGGTTTGAATGCATGCAATTCATATGAATTATCTTTATAAATATTTTCACAATCTCGTTTTATCGTAGTCATTTTTATAAATTTTCATAAGTCTAAAAAAAAATATTAATTGTTGTATTTAATGATTTTATAGGTATATATCATAAATAAATTAAAAAAGAAAGAGGAAGAAAATATTAAAATGAGGTAGTTTTTCAAAATTTTATAAACACTTTACTAGTTCAATCAAAATATAATATCGGTTGACGACATGTCACAAAAAATACGTTTTATATATATTTTCTATTTGAAATACAAAGTCATGATATTATTAGCTATTTCTACCTATTTTTATATTTAAAATAATAATAAACATTTTAAAGTGCTTTGTTTTTAAACTTATTTTTTAAAATATTTCATATAATCATTTATTTTTTCACAATAATTATCTTCATATATATTTTTATGACATATAATAATAACACTAACCGTTGATTAACATTTGAAGTATTTTATAAAAATAGGTTTTAATTATTCAAAGGAACATTTATTTTTTTTATATTTTATAATTTGATATGTTACACTTAATTATTTTAAAAAATGAATTAGAAATAAAGTAAAATTACATAAAAATAGTAACAAACAAATATTATTAAAAAAAAAAGTAAGAATGTAATAAACATCAATAATATATAAACGTTTTATTTCAAAAAAATAATTCTATCGACTATAATAAGAGTATGAAATGAAAGATAATTATACAAATCTCTGATGTTAAAGCTTTTATTGTATAAAAAAATTGATTTTTATTCATTCTTAATAAACATCAACTTAGAAATATTTAAAAGTTTAATATGTATCACGTGGTTTTCTCCGTTACGCGTATATATTTTGGAATGATAAATAAATATGATATCAATAAATTTTTTTAAAAACTTTTTATTTTGACAGTTGCAAAAAATTAAATATAAATGTATTTAATACCTTTTTAAACAATATTTATATAGGGCAACCATCATATGAACATCGACAAACATCTGCCTGATAATGTGATCCAAAGAAATGTAGTTCATAAAATTCACATTTATCAAGTTTTGGTAGGCCAATTCCAAAATTTCTAATAAAAGTTGAATAACAACCATGTTTTGTTAGTCTACTCTCCTCACCAATTTTATTTTCAAAATCAATTGTCATTGAAAAACACCCATTCTCTTCTGTTGTATTGCAAGTTGATAATTGTTTTTGACGAGCTGTTGAAGAACAAAAACGATTAAAAATAAAATTTGAATTTCCTGTTATTGAACAATGTAACGGACATAAATATTGAGGAATCAAATTTTGACTTGTTACAAAATTTATTAAAATTATGTAGAAAAATTTGTTAAAATACATGAATATAATGATTTCTTAAATTTTACAATCCAAGAATAAGCCTCTTTCAATAAATATGATAAATATAAACAATATTTTATTTTTAAAAATTATGTTTCTAATTATACAGCAGTTAAGTATAATCACAAATCATTAATTTTCTCTATAATATTAATTACTTTATTATGAAAAGCTTATGCATTTAACCAATGTTTAATACAAGCATCGACTGGAAATTTTTTTCTAACCAAATCAATTCCTTCCAAACATAAATATCCAAGTCCCCCTGAAGCCATAGCTATCATTGGATTCGATGATAAAGCTAATATCCCAACTCCATAAATAAAAGCTTTACCAATGTTAGCTTGATTACTTGAGGATGTATTATATCTAACCCATTTGACAAAATGTTCGCAATTGTTATTAAATAAATTGTATCCAGAGTCACCTAATCTCAATTTTACACGTTCGTATATTATTACTTGTGGAAGTGGTTTCATTGTACAGTCTAAAGAGTTATTGATTCTGCATTTGTCATTTTGTGAAATATCTAATAAATCATCAATACGTACCAGAGCTTTGTGTGATGGAACAAAACAGCCAGAATTAAATTTATTCATAAAAATTTTTTCTTCTTTATCCGAATCAGGACCGGCTGCTAGATGGGCAACTCCATGAACATCATTTTTAGATCCAATATAAATACCCCAGTGAGAATAAATTTTAATACCTTTTTTAGTAGCTCTTTTAAATTCTATAAGATCACCAATTTGAAGATGTTCTATTAATTCAGTTGCTTCAACCCAAGGAGTTTTTAGCTTATAATTCATTTTTTAAAATATTAATTAGGTAAATAATTAAACTGAAAAATAATAAGTTTTATTGTTTATTTTTCAGAAATATGGCATAACGATCGCGTTAAAAAGGTACAAATGATAAAATACATGTAAAAAAACGTATACTTGAATATATCTTATTTCAAATATTGGAAATTCAATAATATTTAAAACTAGAAAATATATTGATGCACTTTTCATATAATGTTTTAAATATACTTTAAAGTTATAGCAATCACATGTTCCCAGATTACTTTGTCAATTTATTATTATTGAACATTATTTTGTATTCTAATATTTGTAAATAACAAATCATTCGAAATAGTCATTTTAAATGGTGTTCATTCAAAATATATATAACAAAATGAGACTATTTTTTCGCAAGTTCATTATTAATTTTTTCTAAAACGTTCTGAAGATTGTATTTTGGTGAATTAACAATTAACAATTTACTACGTGATTTCATTCCTTTATCAAAAAATAATTCATTTTTTCTCAAATCCAAAACACTCCTATAAAAAGACAACAATTCTTCATTTGCTTTCCCATCAATAGGTGGAGAATTTATCTGAGTACGAATACCTTCACTGCTAATATCTAAGAGTATGATTAAAAATAAATAATTTTAAAACTTCAAACCTAGTATGGCATTTTGTTTTGCTCCTGGTAAAGCATAAATTTTAATAGTGATGCTTCCATCATTATTTATATAAATAGGCTCTGTTTTTATCTAAAAAAATGTATATTATTTTACTAATATTAAAGATGATAATGATACCTTTGTAATATCCTTATTTTTTATTTCTTTTGTTATTGATTTTTTACCCATTCTATAAAAATTTAGTATTCTCATATTATTTTAAAATAAATTTTCAGGTTACTCATTTTTGTGAGATACTCTATACCAATATCTTTTTAGGAAATGGAAGTCAAAATTTATGCACTATTTTTGTAATTTTAAATTAAATTAAGTTAATGTAAATAAAATGAAGGTAAATTTATTCAATATTTTTTGTGATAATTTAAAAAATTTTTATAGATTGTTTGTTTAGGTGCAGGTTGTGATGTAGGAAGGAGTTGTATTTTGTTGAAAATTGGAAATAAACGAATAATGCTTGATTGTGGCATCCATATGGGTTATGAAGATGAACAAAAATTTCCTGATTTTTCATTTATCGGAGGAGGAAATAATTTAACAGAATACATTGATTGTGTCTTAATTAGCCATTTTCATACTGATCATTCTGCCGCTTTACCTTATATGACGGAACAGATAGGATATGATGGTCCAATTTATATGACACAACCAACAAAGGCTATATCGGCGGTACTTCTTGAAGATTTTAGAAAAATTGCAACACAACATAAAGGAGAAAAAAACTTTTTTACATCTGAAATGATAAAAAGATGTATGAAAAAGGTTCATACAATTGAGTTACATGAGATTGTTCAAGTTGATGATGAGTTAACAATTCAGGCATTTTATGCTGGGCATGTAATAGGAGCTGTTATGTTTTTAATTAAAGTGGGAAGTGAATCTGTATTGTATACAGGTGATTATAACATGACACCTGATCGACATTTAGGAGCAGCAAAAATACCATATGCTTTAAAACCAACACTTTTAATATCTGAAAGTACATATGCTTCAACAATAAGAACTTCTAAAAGGGCTAGAGAAAGAGATTTTTTAAGTAAAGTACATAATTGTATAAACAATGGAGGAAAAGTATTAATTCCATGTTTCGCTTTAGGAAGAGTTCAAGAGTTATGTATATTATTAGATTCATATTGGGAAAGGATGAATCTTAATGTTCCTATGTATTTTTCACAAGGTTTAGCATATCGTGCCACTGAATATTATAGATTATTTGTAAATTGGACAAATGAAAAAGTTAAAAATACATTTGTTGAAAGAAATATGTTTGAATTTAAACATATACTACCATTCAGAATGGAGTTAGCAGATGATCCTGGACCAATGGTTGTATTTTCTACACCCGGAATGCTTCATAGTGGACAAAGTTTGAAAGTATTTCAAAAATGGTGTAATGATGATAAAAATATGATAATTATGCCCGGTTATTGTACACCTGGAACGGTTGGTCATAAAGTCATAAATGGACAGAAAAAAATTGAAATTGAAGGGAAAATGTATGATATAAAAATCAAAGCTGAATACATGTCGTTTAGTGCTCATGCTGATGCTAAAGGTATTATGCAATTGATTGAAAATGCTGAACCAAAAAATGTTATGCTTGTTCATGGAGAAACAGAAAAAATGAAATTTTTAAAGAAAAAAATTACAGAGGAATTTAATATAAATGTTTATATGCCTGAAAATGGTGAAAAATTAGTTATCAAACCTAGAAATGAATTATCTCTTAAAATTCCATATGAAATTATACAGGAATGTATTGAAAAGAATCCAGATATATCAAAAAAAAATTGTGAATTTAGAGCAATATTAGATGTTCAACCAAAAAGTAACAATATATTAAGCATAATGAGTGAGACACAAGCAGCAAAGTCATTAGGATTAGAAGTTCATGGGATTTATTTAAGTATTTTTACAAATGTTGCTGATAATTTAAAACCAGTTAAATGGTATGTTATTGCTGAAATGTTACAAGAAATTGATTCTTCACCTGTTGTTATGGATGATGGTGTCGATTTATTTAATGGAGAAATTTCGGTATTACTATCTGAAGAGAATGAAGAAAAATTTGAAATAATTTATGATCATTTACGAAGTGATTGGATTCCACATATCGCCACCAGGCTTTCATGTTAACCGCATTATTTTTATTATCAATAAAAATAAACTTAAAAATATACTCAAAAAAAGATATCATAATTATTAAGCTTATTTTCAATGTTTACTATGTTTTCTTTATTCTATTATATTTTTTTTCTTGCAATAAACTTTATTTAACATTTTCTCTGCTTCAAATATATATTAAAAATATATATCAAAAACGAGGTAATTCTCTCTCGTACATATACCGATCATGCCTATAGTTTCCGCCTCATTTCAATTTTGAATATTATTAAGATAAGCATTCCAACTAAGTTATTCAAGAATATTTTTGAGATGAGTGTTGATTGCTCAGACAAAATAATTTTAAATGGTGTGGATGTTGTAAATATTAATGAACTTAGTCCAAGTCAAAATAGAGCATTACTAAAATTCATTGAAGCTAATAGAGACTTGTTATCAGTTTCCGATAAACCAGGTACGTGATATTATTTTTTTAAATGTCATTTTTAAAAATATTACAGATTTATCAAGCAGTTCTAATGTGGGACGTAATTCACGTTATGGTGATCATCATTATGGATCAAATGCATCTGGATTGAATCATGATAAATATAACACACTTGATAGCTCTTATTCAGCACCTTTTTCAAATTCTGATAGAAATTCAACTTATTCTGGACCTCAAAAAAGGTGAGTGTACCATAATATTTATTTCCATCATATATAACATTTCGATTTTCCATAACATTTTATAATTGTTGAACAATATTTTGCGTATCTTAATCACATTTCGATACATTTTTAAATTGTGGGCGTAATATTCTGTCACACAAAATATGTCTTCTACCATTCATTATAACATTAATGTTTTGTTATCTCAAAGTTGCCATTTAATCATAGCAGAGGCGGTGAGGCAAAATTTATGTGACAAAAACATACATATATATTTTTGTTGTAAAGAATTTGAGCTTTAATCAAAAGTGTCTGTGTGAGAAATATCGGCATATATACTTTATAACACTATGAAATAAATGCCTGGTAAAAATAAATAATCTCGCACCAACACAATTGATTTAAGTTATATCTGTTTCTTATCATTTATTTTAGAAAAGAAGTAAGCTGGTCTGACGCTATCGATTCTCTAGGAAATCAACAACATCCTAGATCTTATTCATCTTTAGGTCGTGGAAGTAATAATTATCTAGGAGCTACTAACGAGCCTTTAAGTAGCAGTAATAAGCAAGATCGTTCTAGATCTTACTCCCCTACTGTCACTAATTCTTTGTCAGGAAATAAAAAGGTATGTAACAATTAAACTATTTATATTTTATTTTTTTTGATTATTTTTTTAGAATTTATATAAAATTCCCCCTAGAGATATGGCTGGATATTATGGAAGTCAGCAAACTATCCCTCAAACACCACAATCAATGTATGCAAGAGATCGAACAATATCTCCACTAACTAATTATGCCAGTCAAATAAGAGAAAGTCGTACACCTTCAACTTATGTTAATAATCCAGCTGCATATGATTCACACACTTCAATTATTCATGATGTTAGAAGATCTTTGACTCCAACGAAAAGACCAAAAGAGTTTGATGATTCTAAATTTGGTGGATTTGGTAATCGTCCAGGTAGTGGTGTTGAATTAGTTCCTAGTAAATGGCATGGAGGTGAAATAATTACTGATCCTTCTCAATTACCAAAAGGTCTTAAAACAAAGAAAATATATTATTCACCTATTGGTGATGGTACAGTTGCTGCAGATGGTGTTGAATTAAAAAAATTGCCTCCAGATCTTACACCAAAAGTAGAAGTTATTCATCAAAGAACTGTTGAAAGAAAAGGAAATGATGGGCATAGTGGTCTAAAAATTTATGAAAAAGAATGGACTGAAGGAGGTGGAAGTGGAGGAGCATCTAATCTTAATTCACATCTAACATCTGATGGACCTTTCAGTGGATTAGGAGATGGTTCAAAAACTGATCCTTTTGGAAAAGGCAATGATCCTTTTGGAAAAGGTGGAGATCCTTACGGAAAAGGTGGTGATCCTTTTGGAAAAGGTGGTGATCCTTATGGAAAAGGTGGTGATCCTTATGGAAAAGGTAGTGATCCATATGGGAAAGGTGATAATCTAAATGATCCATTTGGAAGTTTATCAAATATTATTCCAGCAAGAAGTAATAATGCATCACCTTATAAATCATATCCAACTAGTGAGTCACAATTCCCTACAGGAAGAGATTCAACTGGTTCATCCATGTTTGGAGATTCTACAAGATCACGCAGATTTGAAATAAAAACAGATTATATGATTACAAATCCAAGAGAATTAATTCATCAATATGCAACAACTACACCAACAGCTGTTTTAGATATAACCGATAATCATGGGAATACTAGAACTTTAACAACAAAAAGTTCATATTCAGCTACATCTTCAAGTTATAAAGAGGAAGCATCAAATTATTCTCCGTATGCTCCATACCATAGCACGAATCCTAATCTTGTTGGACCAAAAAAGTTTGTTCAACAATTACGTGATGAAACATTAACATCTTCACAAAAAGAAGCTAATACACATTTAAATCCATTGAATGAACGTGATATGTATTCTCAACAAAAACTTGATCAAATTAAAAGAGAAACTGTTACTAAATCAATGAAAGGATATAATGATGTTGATAATCTTACTGAAAGAATGATTAAATATCACTAAGAAAAATCAATTATCATTTATAAAATTATCATATTAATTTTTGATAATTCATTTTAATTTGAATTGTCAATCCTTTTTGAATATTATTATTTGTCTTGTAATTTGATGACTTTATAAATATATTTGATTAATATTCTACATCTTTAAAATTAAAACAATATGATTTTTTTTTTAAAAATCATTAATAATGTATTTTATTTTATTTTTATATTTTTAACTATATTTATATATTGTGAAAAAATAAAACTAGAAAGTAAATATAAAGGATCAATTGAAGAACTTTTAATACGAGAACATTTTAAGACAAATGTAATAATTCCCCATATAATTTATGAAAAAGATCCTAAAGTTGAGAAAAAAGCTTATGAACTTTATGGAAAATATGGATATAATTATTTTTCAAGCTTACAACTTCCTTTAAGTGTTATTGAACTATACGATATATTAAAAGGTGACTCCTTTGAAGTTTATATAACAAGAAAAATTGAGGAATTAGAAAAGGAAAAAAATGTTAATGTAATAAATAAAATTAAAAGTGACATAAAAGAAGTAGTACGATTGACAAAAGAAATTATAAATAGTAATGAATACAAAGATTCAATTGGTAAATTTAAGGCTGCTGAAAAAAAGTTTGCGGAATTAGATTTTAAATATATGGAAAATGTTCTTGGTTTAGATGTTATGTACCATATTGCCTCTAATGTTCATATAAGATATCCACGTGAATTATATTTATTGTGTGGAGAAAGTATTAATGAAAGAGATATTTGTAAAAAAACGTTTAACTATTTGGATAAAATATCCTCATAATAATATTTTAATATAAAAACAAAATGTATATTTAATTTAACATTTATATAATTAATCTTTTTGAGAATACATTCTTTTGGAATTTTGTTTTATCGTACAAATGAAGTTTTTTTCTTATGATTTAATAAAATAATTTTCTTTTAAGATATTATAATTATTCTATAATGTTAAAAATATTAAGGAACCATTCGAAAATATATCTAACTACTTCAAGTCGGAGTTACAATACAAATTATAAAAAATCTGTTACCAATTTTAAAGATGGTTCCTCGTTTATATTTGAATCAGGTAGACTAGCAAGGTTTGCTGATGGATCAATTATATTAACACATGGAGATAATTCTCTCCTTTCAACAACAGTAAAGGGAAAAACTGAAACAACACAGGATTTTTTAGGTTTAACTACAGAATATAGACCAAGTGGAGCTGCTGTAGGAAAAATTCCGAGTAATGCATTAAGACGTGAATTTCTTAATTCAGATTATGATATTTTAACTGCCCGATGTATTGACAGATCTTTAAGACCTTTGTTTAAACAGAATTATCCATTTCCTATTCAAATAATTTGTAAACCATTGGCATTTGACGATGATTGTGATCCCATTGTTATGTCAATAAATGCATCTTCTGCTTCTGCTTACTGTGCTAATTTACCTTTAATAACTCCTGTAGGTGCTGTAAGAATTGGTCTAGTTGACGATAGAATTATAATTAATCCTAACAAATATGATAGAAAACAATCATCAATTGATTTACTTTTTACAGGAACTGATGATAAAAAAATTATCATGTTAGAAATGGAAGGAAAAGAAATTCCAAAGGAAATATTTTATGAATGTATTAATGAAGGATTCTCTTCAATAGAATCAATAATTAGTTCAATAAAAAAATTAAATCCAGATTTTATTCCTATTAATAGTTTAAGTGAAGAAATGTCAGAAAATGATAAGAAATTAAAAAATTCAATCATTGAATTGGCAGATAATGAATTAACCTTTATTTTTACTGATGTATCATTAGATAAAGAAAAACGTGATGAAAAAATTAATAAAGTATTGAAAGAAATTATGAAAGATTTAAAAAATGAATTTAATACACCTGATTATTATTTAATAATTTCTAAAATGTTTTATAAAGTTGTGAAGGATATTTTAAGAAGAGAAACAATTGAATCAAAAATACGTATGGATGGAAGAAAATTAGATGAAATTCGTCCAATATCAATGGAAGTTGATATATATAAAAAATTACATGGATCAGCAATATTTCAAAGAGGACAATCTCAAGTTTTTAGTACTGTAACCTTTGACTCTCCTGAAGCAGCTTTTAGACCAGACTCCATATCGCAATTATTTGGTGGGCAAGAAGAAAAGAAATTTATTCATCATTATGAATTTCCCGGTTTTGCTATAAATGAAATTCAACAATCATCAAGACAAAATAGACGAGAAATTGGACATGGAATGCTTGCTGAAAAAGCTTTAAAAAATATAATTCCAAAAGACTTTCCTTATTCTATAAGATTAAATACACAAGTTTTAGAATCAAATGGTTCAACATCAATGGCAGCTGTTGTTGGTGGGACATTGGCATTACGTGATGCAGGTGTTCATATTAAGGCACCTGTAGCAGGTATTGCAATGGGATTAATGACTGAAGAGTATTGCTCGGAAAGTACAAATAAAGTTCTTCTAACTGATTTAAATGGGTTAGAAGATTATGCTGGTGATATGGATTTTAAAATTGCTGGTACAGCTAATGGATTTACAGCAATGCAATTGGATATTAAAATACCTGGATTATCATTTGATTTAATGAAAGAATCTATAAATGAATCGAGAAAAGCTCTCAATTTTATTCTTGATAAAATTCTTATTTTACAACCAAATGTTAGAAGTGAATTTAAAAAGTCAGTGCCTATAATTGATAAGATTAATATTTCTATGAAATGTAAAGTTGGCCTGTATCAAAATGGAGGGTATAATCATAAATTGATAGAAAGTGAAACAGGTGTAAAGGTATACTTTTATTATATTAAACATTTAATGTGACCTTTTAGATAAAATCAGAAGAAGACTTGCAATTAAGACTTTTTGCTCCTAACAGAGAAAAATTAGAAGAGGCTAAGAGAATGATACTTGAGTTACAGGATACAGATGGTACAGCTAAATTAATATTTGGTGGGATTTATGATGCTGAAATAGTTGAAATTTTAAAAAGTGGATTCATGATAAAATTTCAACGAGGTACAAAACCTGTTTTTATTAAAAATTCTGATATTGCTGGTGGAAAGGCAAAAATATTCGATTCATCTGTATTTAAAAAACACGTTGGTGATAAAATAAAAGTGTCATATTATGGAGATGATCCTTCTACAGGGAAAATGAGACTTTCTTGTTTAAAATATTGAAAATATTGTTAAAATATAGTTATTACAAATTTTGTTATATTTAGTTAAATATATATATATATTTTTAATATATCATATTTCTTTTAAAAAAGCTTATATTGTTATACTATAAAATTGAATAAATGTTTGCTAATATTTTCTTCCTTTTTTTATTAAAATAGTTGATTTGATGTTAAAATCAATATTTTGTCATAATGTAAGTTTAAAAGTTATTGAATTAATTTCTTTACACATTTCATAAAAAAAATCAAATTCCACATTCATAGAAAAAAATTTTTTTCAATAAGATTTTATTAAAATATTGTATTTTGTTCTTTTATAACCCTCAAACATTATACTACTAGTAGCTTATAATAAAAATTATCAAGCTATTAAAAATATGCTTCATTTATTTAATAATTGTTAGTTTTGTATATCTCTCCTATGTTTTTATGGTATATAAAATTGTGTATAATAATAGTTAAATGAATAATAATAAAAAAAAANAAAAAAAAACAATATTTTTTTTTTGTTTTAATATACTACGTAAGTTATGATTTATATATGTTTACACACATTTTACATTACTTTAAAAGAAAATTTTGTATTTTATTTCTTGTACACTACCTATATTCAAAGTTAATTTAAAATTTACGTAAGTCTTATGAATATTTAATAATTCTTTTCTCTTCTACTTATACTTAAGACTGAGCGCAACATTATCTGGCATATGCTATTTGAGTAATTAGAACATTAAAAAGGTTTACCAAACAAAGAAACTTGTCTTTAATGTACGTCACAGTTTAAATAATCAACTATATATACAAATATATATGTTAACAAATAATTTTTTCTTTTCCAAAATTAGATGGCACATTATATATTCTTTATTTATACTTTAAGATTAATGATAATGTTAAATATTCTAAGTTGTTCCTATATAAATGCTTATCTTAATTTCTTATATTTTATTACTTCTTCAATTATATTTTCATTGAGAAAATTCGCCTATGCTTATTTGTTCGCTTTCTCTATCTTAAAATTTCACACATCGTATTTATGAAGGAATTTATCTTTAACTTAATAATGTGCCGCATCTTTCTCTAGTACTGTCTTAAAACTAGGCCTTACGCCGTTTTGTGTCATTATGTCGCAGGCGGGTAAGCTAAAGATAAGAGACTTATAGTGCGAGGTGCCCAGAGATGGGAGTAGTCAACGTTTTGCCCGCTCAATGCGAGGTTCTACGCGGTTGCTAGGCTTAGGTTATTCTAGAAAGAGGTCATTTTAAAAACCTGTAACTTATATCTGCACAAGCAAATGTACACTGTATTTATTTGCCATGCAGAGTAGTTTTGTGATATGTCATTAGGTTATGCTTCTTTAAATTTAATTTTTAGTTATTGATTTCTAATATGTTTTATTGATAATGCGCCAAATGCTTCATTATTTGTTAAATATAGTACTAAGTTTATTCTTTATTGCAGATAGCCACAATGTCAGATAGTCAAGAAAAACAACTTATCTCCGAAGATGCTAATGGTACCTCAGAACCAGTAATTCAAGAAGCTGACAGTGGTATCCCAGCATGTAAAAAATCAAAGGATTGTAATAGTGAAGCTATTAATACATCGGAAGTAGCAACTGATGAGGAGGAAGAAAAACCAAGAAAATTACCTAAGAAAAAAGATGTTGAAGAAGATGAGAATGACGGTGATGATGGTGTTTCTGATGAGGAACAGGATGATGAAGAAAGTGAAAATGATGATGAGGAGGATGAAAATGCTACTGACGATAAAGACGATAGCAAAGATAACGGATCTGAAGAAGAAGCTACTGATGAAGGATCTGAATCTGATTAATTATTTTTATAATTGTTATTAGTCAAGATAAACTTAACTCATCTTAATGCAATAACTAAGGAAAACCTTGACGCCTTTATTTAAAATCTTGAAAAAAAAAATAACATAAGCTTTATCAAAGATCTTTTAAAGTTAACCACTAAAGAAAGTTCATACTAATATGTTAAAAAAATATCTCTTGTTTTTTTGTATCTGTAATTACTGCGTTTTTTGAATTTAAAGTTTTTTTAAACTTTATTATTATGGGAATGCCATCGGTAATTTCGCAGTATTTTTTATTGTAATATTTCCCGTTTTAAATAAATAAAAAAAATCTAAAACAGATATATATATATTGTTAAGTAAAATATAAAACACAAAAATTATTAAATGACATTTCTAATGTTAATACATTCATATACAAGTTTATGTTTCATAAGATAAATTGAAAAGTCGAATACGATCAACTTTTAATAATAATATTTATATAAAACTTGTTAAGACAGTTAACAGACATGTGTATAATTTTATATTTAATATTGTTCTTTTATTTTACATCAATTTAAAAATATATTTATAACCACACCTTTTAAACAAATCATAAAATTGAATCCATGACAAAAATATAGTTTTGATCTATTGTATAATGTTTCCACATCAGCATATTGAATAAGAGATATGATCATCAATATATCTATCAAGTGACCTTACCCGTTATAAAAGTATATATAGTTAAAATTTTAAGATTAATCTTTTAAAGATGCTTATTTTAAAGTTTATGTAATCATTCTTATGTTATGCCATTTTTCTATAAATAAAGCTATATAAAGATATACATAAATTAACTTATTTTATACTATTTAATATATATATATATATATAAACGTACCCCAATTTATTAGTTATATAGTTTTATTTTCAAGGACATGATGTTTTAGGACATAAATGGTTAAAAATAAGTTAAGTTGATTTATACAGGTTAACCTGTATTAAAAAATTTCTAGTTGTATGTATAATTATTTTGTGTTGTTATTGTCATATGTGAGGGAAGAAAAAATTTTTTTTGATATTAATTGGAAATAAAAATCTTTCTATTTTATTTAACAAGTACATTACACATTTTGATATATATTTTCAGACTTATCAGGTTTGTAAAAACTAATGTATTCTACTATTAATAAAATAACTCTTATTGGTGAATCGTTATCATCATTACTCATTGGAATAACATTATATTTTTCTCCACATATAATTGGTGATTTCTTTTTTCAAAGAGCTACCGATGGAGTACATTGGCATCTCTTAAGATGTATAGGTGGACAATTTCTATCAAGTGCATTCTTTAGTTACAACTTTAGAACTAGTAAAACAGAAACTCAAAATACATGCTTTTGCATGCGATTAATGACATGCATTTTAACACTATTATTACTTTTTAATGCTAGATCTATAAACCCAACATTAATAGAATCAACAACACAAAATATTCTTATAAAAGGTGGCCTTATAAGTGTTATCTTTTACTTTATAATTTTAACTAAAGACAAATGGGACTTTGGTGACACACCGCTTAGAAAAAATATATTGGGGAATATTCTTTATCAACTTGATGCTGTTGCAGCTATTTGTATAGGTGCCGCTTGGATTACATTTCCAAAGTGGCTTCTTAATAGACAAGTAAAAATTGAATTAAATGAATCTCATGAATTTACAGCAAGAATGATGGGAGTTTTATTTATATCCTCATATATCGTTAGTTCACGTGCTCTTCATTGGAAAGAACTCTCAGATAGATCTGCTGCTATCTCTTGTAGAACAATTGTAAGCATACCTTTTTATCATTTTTTTTTTAATTATTTTTAGTGTTGCTTGGGAATATTATCCGCACAAATCTGGTCTCAATACTCATACCATGACGATTGGAATGATAATCATTGGATTGGAATTTCTTTATTTTCAACATGGACAGCTATTGCCATAATTTATCAAATATCCTTTTGGATAACCAAAGCATACTCTAATAAGAGTAAGGAAAATTAGACTTATTTTAAAATTTTCGATAAAAAAATATATATTATTTTATATGTGAAATAAATGTTTGTTAATTAAAAATGGTATGATCATTCATAATCATTTCCTTATCATACATAATGTAACAGATATTAAATAATGACAAATATTAATTCACTGACAACAAATAAAAAGAATTATAAGATAAATTACTAAAAATATAACAAACATCAATCGACGTATCAAAAAAAGTTGACTATCTATATTTTTCTTTTTATTTTCTTTCTTTGATACTTTTTCTACTAAAATTTTTTGTTCTTCATCTTTATTAATATTGTTCATATTTTGTTTAGCTTCATTAATATTTGAATCTTTTTCATGTACTCCTTGTTCTTTCGATAAATTATCCAAGCATATTATTCCTTGACTATCATCTTCAAATAGTTCATTTCCAATTATGGGATTTTCAATATTCATTGGATCTTTAAAATTTACTAAATTTTCACATTCATTGATTTTCTCATCAATTATACTAAACATGATTTTATTTTATAAATTGTTTTACACTTACGCTGTAGGATCAAAAGTTATACCTTCGACCTGAAATAGTTTTCTATTTTTTAATACACCTGTAATATTTGTTATATGAAAAGGAAATTTAACATCATTTGGAAAAACATGAATAAAATGTGCCATTAATATGTGTATTATATAAGCAGTTAATGTTAAAACCAAGTTAGCTCCATAAAGATAAACTATTCTAGGAACTCCTCCATTTCCAGGAGGAAGACTATGAACCAAATTCCATCCAAATAATCCTTGCATAATTATTGAAAAAATATCAAGAGTTATTGCAACCTGATAACTTGTTGTCCAAAATGATGTTAGTGTTATTAATACAGTAGTTATCTAAAATATAATAGGTGTTAGATTATTTTTTATATAGAAAAATTTTTGATATCAGTTTATCTATAAACAACATACCGTTGGAATTATTATTGTCATGGTAAAATAAGTTGCCTCTCTTGTCATTTTAATTCCAAATTCAACAACACTCCAATACCACTCCATCTAAAAATATAATTTTAATACAAAAAAGAATATACCTGTAAATTAGCTATAGCATCAACACATCCTTCTGGACCCCAATAACAATGACGCTTCCATGTATCTTCAATTCTCCATTCTACAAAATATAATTTTATTATCTTAATTAAAACATACCACCAGCATGTTCACGACTTCTATTTTTTATTGGATCCCAACTTAATTTTAAAATTGGTTTAGCATGTTCGTTGGTAAATTCAGATAAGTTAACTTTTGAGACATCATAAATCCATTCTGTTAATGCAATAGGACATTCCTAAAATTATTTATTCATTTTTTTTNTTTTTTTTATAATATCAATGAAATAATAATTTACCTGTGTATCATATGGATAATAACTAAAATCGAATTTGCATGTAACATAAAAACTAAATATTCCTGATAATATAACATAACCTGATGAAGAAACCAATGCAGGAGTGGATCCTAAATGAATATTCCATCCTTTTGCATCTGCATTATTAATTAATGTTAATGCAGGCTGCCAAATTTGAAATGCATCGATGTATATTGCTGAAGTATGATTATGTTCATCTGGGTTCCAAGTTAAATATTCATCTTTCCAGGATGTAAATAGTTGTCCATGAAGATACATAGTTTGTTCCTTTTCATTAATTTGCTCAACATGAGTAATTCTAAGTTGAACATAAATATTAACTGGACTAGACTCTATCTTTACTGGTCGATGTTTTTTATTATAATTTTTTAAAATTTCTTTTGTAATAACCTTATTATGTTGAGGTGCCCCAGACAAGATAAAAGGTAATAGGGATAGAAATAAAAATACTAAAAAAAATAATAACTAGATGACAATTAAGGAACTTACTCATGATAAATTTCTTCATTTTAATAAAAATAAAATTTTAAATAGATGTTTGTAAGTGAAGAAAAATTTTACTAAAATATATTATGAAGAATATTTCTTCGTTTGTCATTTTTCTCCCTATTAAAACTTGATATTGTAATTAAATCTCAATAAACAAAATGGCACAGTATTTAAAAGAATAACAGTAATTGATCAATCAAAATTGAAAAATAAAATAAACATATAATGTAATTTGATAAGCCATTTATTAAAACTTATCACTTTAAATGTATAAACATATAAATTAAATAAACCCAATTTATATAAATTTAATTGAAACAAAAGTTTTAAAATGAAATATTTAAAGAAATATTGTACATGTTTTCACCTAAACCTAAAAAATGGTAAATTTATTAAATTTTTACAGTTGAATTTGAATTTGAGGAACTTTGAAAAGGATTTGAATTTCTAAAACTTTCCAAATTTTTTAATGTTAATTCCGTCCATTGTACATCAAATGGATCTTCGTTTTGTATCGTTGAAGATGACATAGAAATTGGTGAGTCTGTTTTTATTGTATTTTCATCATTACTTCCATTACTAACATTATTTGGTAATTTATTATCAGGTAATGCTTTAATATCTGTTTGATTATTTTGTGTTGACAAATTATTTGGTTGAGGATTAAATATTGTTTGGCCAAAAATATCCAAATTTTTGTCTGAAAATGAATTATCCATAAATGATGAAGTGGATTCTCGAAGTGGTTTATATTGAATATTATTTGTTTTATTTAATTGTTTTGAAGTATCTGGTGTTGTAGTAATATTATTGAATGTATTATTAGAATCTTTTTCTTCAATTAATTGACTATATTCCATTGAATTTCTAAATTGTTTATATCCTAAAAGAGATGGATCATTTATATTATTAGTTGATGACGATGGTGATGTATTGATAGGAGAATCAAAAATATGAGTTTTAGTAATTTCTTCAAGAAAATTATTTGTATCTACTATGGTATTCATATTCAATAATTGTTTTGTATTTGTTAATGATTTTGGTGAATCTACCATATTAAAATTTGTAAAAGATACAGAATTAGAAAATTGCACTTCTGGATGAGAACTTTGATTTAAGGTTGATCGAAATGTATCCTGTAACCAAGAATCAGCAACTTCAGACATAGATGCATTTGATTTTCTGGAATATGGTGTATTTGCTGACGTAGGCCTAGGTGGTAGTACTGGTGGTGCAACTTTGCAATTCTTCATCATTGATAAAGGCAATGTTGATACGGAAGTGGATGGATATAAATTATAATTCGATGATGAAGGAGTAATTGGAAATGAATCGAGTAATATTAAATCAACCGAATTTGAATTTGGTATACTTTGTTGGACATTATTTGAAGTATCTGTAAATGTTGTAACTTCTTCACCCTCCCATATAGGTTCTGCATTTTTTATTGAATAGTCAGAATTTCTTATTCTTGATGATATAGATTCCGTTCTTAGTGATTGAAGCCTTTTGAAAGAATGATTGAAACTATTATCCGGAGCACGCAATGACGATTGCCTTTCAAATAAAGCAGGATTTCCTGCTGGTCTTGGTTTTATAATGTGTTGTGGTAATGTACTTGGTTTTAATGGTGTTGGTTCTAAGACAATGGCAGCTTGTGGGTCAATAATTCTTTCATTAATTGAAAGTTGTCTACGAAAAGATTGATATGCTTTATTACCATGACCAAAATTATTATCAATTTCTCTTACTGAGCTCGTATCACTGGTATTTGCTTTCAAAGATATTACAGGTGAATCAAAAACATTTGGAGACAAAGCAACATTTGCTGCATCTTGTTCTCGTTTTTTCTTTTTTTCTAAACATATAGAAAATGCACAACCTACAGCATGTGAAAGTCTATCTCCAGAATCATTTGTAGCATGAAAACCATGACACATCCATCTTCTAGTTGTACCATCTCTACATATATATGCAAAACCTTTATCATTTTCCCTATCTGGTGCACAGAATGATACTTTTTCAATTGTTTGGTCCACAAGAAGATTTAAACCCGTTTCTCTCGCAACGACTCTTAATCCATCTCCTGTTACATATAATATAGCTTTTATAGGCTTCTTTTTTCTATTACGTAATGTTGTTAAAGCTCCTTCACAAACATTCATTCCTCTTCCTTCGAACACTTCTGTACAACCAAGATACTATAAATGAATAATACATAAAATACACATCAAAAACTTACTTTAACCGTAAAACTGCATACACCATTTCTTACTGCAAGCTCATCCGGTTGCCAAGCAGAAGCTTTATCATGATTACCAGAAGTAATTGCTTGAGTGCTAGTAGATTTGGATGAGACAAGTTTATTATCATTTTGCAATGCACCATTTGCTTTTTTCTTTTCTTTTGGTTTTAGCCTTAAACTTTTTCTTACAGATTGTCTAAATCTATCAAATTTATCCATTTTTTTAGAAAATGGTTGTAAACTATAATTAAAAATAGATTTTTATTAAAAAAATTTTAAAATAAAAATTCTTTGTAACAAATTATTAACGAGTCAGTTGAGTAAGGAAATTTTTATGAATTACTCAACCTACTTCAAGTATCTATTAAGAGAGAATAAAAACTAAATAAGAAACAAATTACTCCTATCATCTATGGATTTTTAATTAAAATTTAACTGTTAAAAAATCCATAAATTTTTATATGTATTATATAGACATTAAAAAATATTTATAAGATAGTAGAATGTGTGATGAATTTAATTAAAATATTTATAAAGGTTAATATGGAAGATAGTTATATTTTGCAAAGTGGTGAATAAAAGAATTAGGCTGCTCTTGTTTGTCAACAAAAGCTAATAATTGATAAAATATGAATGAAATAAAAAATTATATTTTTCTAGGATATATTTATATATATATATATTGAATCAATGATGTATGAATATTAAAATGTAAAAATCATTTTTAAATTTTTAAGTAAATATACGTATAAAAAGAAATATTGACAAAGCCAAAAAATATATATATATATTATGTAAACAGAAATGTTTTTATCAATTTGAATTTTAAATTAATATGAATCGATCTGTTCATTCGAAAAGAAAATATAATTTGTTAAATCATTTATAATAAATTTCTATTATATAACAAAAAATGATAGTGCATTATCTATAGATTTTGGTAGTACAGTTTTATTATATTTATATAGAATAGTGTATATACATATTGAAATAATTTTATTATCTAAATATATAATGAAAGAGTTTATTGAGGAAGTGGTAGGAATACATAATTAATATTGATAAGAGAGATATTGTAATTATTAAAGTTGGGGAAAAATACTATTATTTAAACAAGTGGTTAGTTGATTAGAAAGTTAAATGAATATATATATATAATATTGGAAGAATGTTTCTACTAAACATAATATAAGTATAAAAAGTGACAAAAGTATAAGCAACGATTTGCCAAGAATGAATACCTGAACAATATGTATGCAATTTTATTTAAAACTATATATGTCACTATAACATGACCTAAACTGATAGGATATCATTAACTGGATATAGTAAATAATGCAAGTTAAAGTTTTATTATAGAAAAATTGTATGCTACATAATCAAATTGTTGGATGAGCATTATGTATTTTGACAAAGAAGTGAATATATAAACAACAAAAGCAATGCTAAAAGTTTAACTTAATCCTTTTTCCATGCAATTACAAAAACATTAAGTAACGCTTAATTCTTAATGAGCCTCATGGCTATGTAGATTGTCCTATAATAAGTTTAAAAATCAAATAACGAATAAAAACAATAAATATTAGAAATGATTAAATACATTGTTTTAACTTCTCTTACAATTATTATTAATATATTTGAATAAAATAAACTTAGAATGATGTTATATGATTTAGAGGTATATAAGATTTTTACTTAGTTTAAACGCATTACAATGTTTTGACAAAGATAAAAGAAATCTTTTGAAATTAATAACTATAATAAACTATCTATAATATAATGTTTATTGATAAATTAAAATTTTATATTTAATTTTTAAAAATGAAATACAATTGTTACGTCACAATAAAATAATGTTAGTTAACATATACCAAAAACTATAATCAAATATTTAAAAATTTTGTTTCATTGACAAACAATGATTTTATAGTAAGGTCGTAATATTAAATTACCGCTATATCTCATCAATTTCACAGGTATTCCCATCTTTATTTATAACGTAACATCCTTTGTCTCTTAATAATTTTGATTATATATTGTTATTTAATAAAAATAAACTCTTTTTCTCTTCTTTCTAGATTTTTGGGAAAAAACAATTTTTTATGATCAATTTTTTTTTAAATAATAAAAGTATTTTAAAAATTTAAATATATATATCAATGAACAATAATTTTTATTATAAAATTTACCTCTCATCTAAACATTCTTGTTCCCAAACAGTAGAAATATTTTTACTTTCATTTAATGGAGTATTTTCATTAGAAGCTTTTGGTATAGCATTTGTTCGATCATTAGTATCAATAGACTGATCATCTAAAATATCTGTAGGTTCTTCAGCCAACTGTAAATTACTTTTTTTTGGTTTTCTCATAGTAAGTCGTTTCCATGATCGTGTAAAAATATTATTAGATTTTGTATTTGTTGAATCTTTCATATTTCTTAAAATTTTTGTAAATTATTAATACGTTTTAATAAAATTTTCTATAAAATAATACCCGATAGTTGGTCTAAAAAACAGTTGAGTCATCATATTTGATTATTTATATATAAATTGCACATTGTAAAATCAAATACCACTAGTTGTTGGTATAAGCCACGATGAAGTTAGGAGTGTCGTTAAAATGAAGAATAAAAATGCCTAGTAATATGTTATATTTTTGTTATAAATTGAGGATATATTTTACGATATAAGTTATTAGAAGCATTACTATAGTTTGTAAATGGAAAGAGTTCTTATTTTATTACATGTGTAAGATATTTGTGATAAGGAATAGAGATGATAGATATTTATGTATTAAAGATAGCTAGCTTTTATAAAACCTTATTATAACTATTTGTAGTTTGATATATTAAAAATAAAATTTAAAATGTTAAGAAATATTTCATTATGAATATTTAAATAAAATTGTATATATAATTGAATTACTAATATGAAGTAAAATTAAATATTGTATTAATATTTGGGTATTATAAATAGAATTTTAAAATGTTTTCATTTTATTATACGAGATACTAAAATTTACTTTTAAAAAAAAACAAACTTTTATAGAACTAAAAATATTGTTAAAAATAATCTTTTCATCATATTTCTCCTGAAAGTACACTAAATTAAGATTTAATGAGAATACGTTTGTATATGATGAAAATTATTAATTCAACTTGTCTTAAAATTCTGAAATAAACGAATAATATTGTTTTTTAATTACGAAACGCTTGTTGTTATTAAACATTTATGTTATAATTAATTTAATATATAAATTTAATGATAGTAAAATTATTGAAAAAAGTTTATAATGCAATTTTTTCTTTTATGTCAATGTGTATTATATAAAATGCAACATACTCGTCATACTTTTTAATACTATTCAAAAATCATAATCACATGTATATAAAAGAAATATTTCTTTAAAACCATTTATAAAGCCAGAAGCGACATAAAAATTACATTTTTAGTTAGGTATTTATAGAATGATAGTACAAAATATATAAAGGGCTTAACAATTTAATAGTGGATTTTAAAATTATAATATTAAAAGTTATGTTAATTGTAAAAAAAAAAAAATAAATTCTTACATAGAAACTTTAATATAATTTATCAAAAATATGTACAAACAACGGAATCATCAATAAAATGTTATACAATAAAAAATAAGCTTTAAAATATTAAAAAAATAAAATCTATTAGAGTGATAATAATTATAAGAAATATATTAAAATATGTTTTAAAAGCTTCTTTAAAGTTGTAGACAAAAAGGGATACTAATTGTGAAGATTAATAATATTTTAAAAAATAATAAAATAAAAATTTTTTATATTGGACTAATGTTATTTTTATATATAGTTTAACATTTTTGGGATATGTCAAGTAAAGAAGCATATTGTTAAATGAGCGTATAACAATTTAAAGAAACATTCCTTATTTTTATATTGAATGATAAAGTATGAAAAGTTTTAAAATCATCAAAATTTAAATAGTTGTAAAAATGAAATTTTTTTAAATGTCACGAAAAATGTACAAAAATAAAGTTTGATAAATAATATTATATGAGAGCGTAAAATTAAAATTCCTGTTTAAATTTCTAAAAACTATGACAATTTAATATAATCATTGATTATCATATGAAATCACAAAATATATATACTAAGAAAGATAGTAATAAAGTGTTATTATTTATAAGGAATGAATTAACATGCGATTATACGACATGCAATCTTCTATATTTATATATTGACAACATTTTTCTTATCAAGAATCAAAAAAAAATCATACGTATGTGTATAGGTAATTGTATGAATAAAATATTTGTTAAACTATAAAAAAATAAAAATATTTATTTTATTGAATCGTTGCATTTAAATAAAGTTTAACAAAAAATGCTTGAGAATATAAAAGAAAGTTATTTTACGAAAGTATTAAAATTATGTTATTCTTTAAAACATTAAATATTATAACAGCTTATTACATTTTCAAAGTCATCTGAAAGTAAATCTTTAAGTGTTAGTTGTTAAATAACAATTTATTTTAAATATTGAGTGAAATGTATCATGATTAATTTATAAAAAATATTCAAGATAAAATTTACCAGCTTAACAAAATTTTTATTTTTTAGTATACAAAGTTGGAAGAAATTTACCAGCTTAACAAAATTTTTATTTTTTAGTATACAAAGTTGGAAGAACAAATAACATGGTTTGTTGTATGGTCATTTTAACTATATCAAATATTTTTAAAAATTATTTTATAAAATTTATTTATATATTATTAATTTTTTATTCACTGAATATATTGTAATATAAATAAAATAAAAAAAAAATGGTATATGATAATAATAAAAAAATTATGACAGTTTCAATTTAACATTAAGTAGTTTTAATAATAAAAATGTTAGTAATATAATCTTTTAAATTTATACATACATCAATTTACCGCTTACATAAAACATTTATTTTTATTAATTTAATTTGTTTTACATTGGGATATATATTCTAAAGAAAATCTTTGTACAATAAATGACGTTTGTTACAATTGTTATCTTAAAAGTATTATAAATAAAAATAACAATTTTTTATGTTTCACCAAATATTATAATTTGTTATTTACATAGGTATTAATTTGGAAGAAAAAAAAATTACTTTGTAAGAAAAAGAGTTCAAAATAAACTTGTTTGAAAATTAATGACACAAATTTTTGACTTTTTTTATTATCTTCCAAGTTTTACATATCATTAAAAATTTATTATTAATATTAACTTATGTATAATACATATTTTTTAATTCTAATAATCATTTATTAGTGAGTAATTTAAATTTATAAAGAAATAACCATAACCAAAAAGAATCATAGGAAGCATATATCTATTTTTATTTTTGTATAAATATATATGTTTTTGACTCAACGTCATCTTTTTTTATCAATTCTCATTTAAATATATGCCAAAGATGTAGTCTGATATTTTTTATAGCAAATAATTTTAATATTGATTGTATGAGAAACAGAGAAAATACTAGCATTCTGGCAAGCATGTGATTTTTCTGTTATAAGTCTTATATATCTGCGAATATCATTAGTTCTTTTTGCCATTTGTTTTAAAGAAGGCAAACATTTAGAAGAAGAATATTATTCTGCGTTGACAGTGTTATTTTACGCTGCTTCACAAAAAATATTTTCATCTTCTTTAATTATAGAAGATGATTTCTAATAAATCCTTTATTTTGGGACTTTTTGCTGTTATTTGTGTAGTAGCTGGAAGTTCAATCGATTACCCTACTAATGTAAGTTTTATGATAATAGAATTAAAATAATAAATTAATTTAGTATATTGATGACTTGGATGCTTTAAGACTTGGAATACGTGATTCTGAATATTTTTCAGAACCTCAAATTTTTGGTCATAAACATATAACTGGAGGTGCAGGGGAAGGAGACCAATTTTTGGGTGAAAATAATATTTTCAAACATAGAGAACAAGTGAAAAGCGATAATATATTACCAGCATATTGTGAACCCCCAAATCCATGTCCTGTAGGTTATACATCAGAACAAGGATGTATTGAAAATTTTGAAAATACAGCAGAAGCATCAAGAAATTATCAAGCACAACAAGAATGTTTATGTGACCAAGAACATATGTTTAATTGTCCGGTACCAGATAGTGGAGATGATAAGGAAGATGATGAGAATGTTTTAAATGAACTTCAAATGAATATGGATGGAATCGATAAAAAAATTGTAGCTAAGAAATCACCACCACCATTTGTTGGTGAAAGTGTTATGAGAAAGAAGAGGTCTTTGGAACATAATGTTAAAATAAACCCATACCTTCAAGGTGAACCATTACGTTCGGTTTCTAAAAAAGATGGTAAACATAAATGGTAAAAAAAAAATATATATAATTAAATGGTTTTTAAGCAGGACTTATTTTTAATAGTTAAATAGCCATATTACGATAAAAAATTTTTATGATGTTCGGTTTTGTATCATTGGTGATTTTTTGAAAAAGGCAGAGGATTGGCATTATATTTTTGAGGAGCTTGGTATTTGAAACATTGTCGTCTAATACATTTTTTTGGATCTTTTATAAGGTATTGCATACTCGTACTAATTTTTATTATCAATAAATCTAAAATATATTATATCAAAAATGTATTGTTTTTAAAGATTTTTGATTAAAATTAATATATTTTACTTATTTCTTTGTATACGTTTTATTTCATAAATATTTCACAAAATAAGTAACATAAAGTTGATGAATTATTTTGTTAAAAAGTAAACAATGGATATATCAATAACATTTCATCTATATGGATAGTTTATATTTTTTGTTACAAAAATTATTGAAAAGAAAAAAACTTTTATTTAAATTAAAATATGTATTCTAATACTTCATAATAAACATTAGTTTTAGAAAATGACAACTGCTAACTTCTTATAGATAATCTAAGATTTATGGAATTGACAATGATAAAACATTATTTTCATTTGCCTATACATCTGTTAATATAATCTTGCAATTAGTTTCTATAATCTTTTATATTATTTTTTCCCACTATTAATACTTGCTGAATTTACTTTAAAATTTTGAAAGTATCTTAATCATTGCAACATTAATCACAATAATAAATTTTTATTTCTTTTGACAATAAATAATCTTGTCTATTAAATGTTGTTTAGATATTTTAGAAAAATTTGGTAAAAAATTATTATGAAACTTATAATATTGATATTGTTTACTTTTAAATTATTATTATAAACACACAATAGGCATTATATTTTTACGGTATAATGATTTTAAGTTAACTTCCTTATTAAACAACTCTTACCATTTCAAAAATGCATGTTTTAGTTAGTTGGTTTCAATATTATTAAGTAAAAAAGAATTCTTAGTTCAATGCAATTGAATAGTATGTAAAAATAAATTTTGTTGAAGCAGATAGCAATATGTGTATTAACAAAATTTCAACATAAATTTATTTAGGTTGTTTACAAAAAACTTTTAACTGTTTATAAAGCCTCAGGATTTTAGTTAATATGTTAAATAATGGATATACTATGTTTTTTTAAAGGATTCATATTTTATCTTCTGTTTTTTTTTAATTATGGTATATTTAAAAAAATATTTTTTTATTCAAGTTAAATTGAGTCTAATATTTTTTTTTGCCATTCATTTAATAATTTAAAATGATTATATATTTATAATATTATTTATTTTAAAATTAATCTTAATTTTGGAAAATGTATTAAAAACTGATCATAAACGACATAAAAACTATTATCGCATGCCAAACATCAATATTTTACATAAACTTATTTCCTTTTCTTTACTCGTTTAAAATAAATATTTATTATAAGCTATTTTTCAAGTACTCAGCTTATGGTTGTCCTTATAATATTGTTGTAAATTTTCCTTAATTATTTAATTTTTTATATATATAATAAAAATTGATTTTTCTTTATTAAATATAAAATAGAAAGCTAAACATGCAACTTAATGATTATCTTTAAAAAGTTTCTATGATATAAAACACTAATTTTATTTAAAAATCTATTATTCCTCTTCATTAGTGAAACATTTGGTTACAAATTCTTCTTCATTTTGTTTGGTTATTCAGAATATATTCTTAATTCAATTTTTGTTCTTTATAACAGAGTTGATATAAAAGAATCACACCATAGCTGGAAAAAGAATCTAAATCAATTAGGATTTTAATTAAATTTTTTTTTTCTATCTAATAAGCTCTTCTTTTAATGAGAAGTCTATAAAAATAAATATCTATCCTTTATTATATTTATATTTTATTTTATAATTGTCATACTTTTCATTTTATCTTCTTATTATTGTATCTATAAATTAATTATCTTAACATTGTCTCTTGAGATAATACCTATATTAATATTCATTTTATTATTTTAATATCACATATAATAACTTTTTTATATTTATAATTATATTTTCTTATGAACAAATATATTTTCTTTCTAATAATTATATTTTATATTAACATCACTTTACCTTGTCTTTGGATGACTTTTTTTTTCTATTTGATAAAAATAATTTATTTAACAAATTAAATTATCTAAATTTTCTTTCTTATCACTTTTAGTGATAAGTTGTAAGATTCACATTAGAACACCAATTATCTTTTACTATTCTTCAATTTTCCTTATGTACTTTACTATAATTTTGTGTTAAAGTGAATAAAGTTTTCTTTAAGTGCCGGCTTAAAATGTCTACTTTCTTAGCATACTTTTTATATTATCAAAAATTTTATAAAAAGTTCAAATTAATTGTTTTTAATGATAAAATATATCTGTATAATAAATCCTTTAAATATTTAACACATAATTTTACTATACATTACACAAAAATAAGTTTATATTTGAATTATCATTAGTTTAAATAAATTTTAAAATTATATTAATTGCATTTATAACGAGGTACCATCTTACCAGCTTAAGACTTGTATTCGTCAACTAAAAGTAATAAATTGTTATTACTTATACATTTAGAAAATTTATTTAGAAAATAAACTAAAGGAATAATTATAATATAATTTTTATTACGTAAAATTCAAATATAATCATAATATTATAAATAATTATTATATCTATGCTACCTTAATAATTTGGTGTTAACTTTATACAATATTTAATATTTCGTACTTTTCTTTTTATATTATAAATTAATTTAACAATTCATTTTTAAATCCTTACCAACTATTATGCCAAATCTTTAAAATCCACTATTATAATCTTCTATTTGTCTCTATCTCACATTCAAAAACTTTAAAACCTTTCATTCTAATCACAAATAATGAAGTATATACACATAATATTATATTTCCTTTTTAGTTATAAATCTTTTCTGCCACATTAAGAGATATAACAACAAAATTTATTTAAAAAATAATTTAAAAAAAAATTAGCGATTTTTGAGTAGATTTAATTTTTTAACCAAAAATAGGATAAATATATTATTTATTGAATGAACAAATTATATTAGTATAACTTTGAAAAAAAAAAGAAGAATCTTATTTATATTTTAACAAAAATATCTATCTCATTTCTTATTTATCATATACATTACTATTTTTTAATATATTTATATATTTTAAAAAGAACTTTAAGAAATTAAAGTAATATGATATATAATCATTATTCAAAAGAATTTAAATAATCAACTTTCTAATATTTTTTTAAAAGATTTATTTTATTTTAATACTTCCATACTAAATTAAATTCAAACGATAAATTTATTAATCCTAACGAGTATTATTTTTTTCAATCAAGTTAGAATAATAAAAAAGAAATAACTCAATCATATAAATGATATTTGACAGCTTTTTCTGCACTATCCTATAACGTTATGCAAAAATACATACATTTGATTTTGAAACCAATACGAATGTATATCATATCGTTACATTTTAATGATATATCAATTGTTTATGTTGTTTCGTCTTACATTCTTATAACTGTTTAAGTTTTCATATCTACTATAACGTTTTCTTATTATATCACGTCTTAGAGGTATTAAATTTTTCTCTTATACAATTGCATATATTTACATAAAGTACACATACTTTATATTTCCATAAAAGGCTATCTTTTAGAACTTAATGATTGTATAATTTTAGATCAAAGACTATTCGTATAAAAGGAAAGTAATTCTAAAAAAAAAACTAGTACCTTTTTTATGGTATTTTTATATAATTTTTTATGGATTAACAAACTAATAACATGAAAATTAAAAATACTGTGCAAAGATTCTTTTTAATATTTTTTATTATAAATGTAAATTTGACTATCTTTTCATTAAAATGCTATTCATGTGCCAATGACTTTGTAGTATGGGTAAGTTTTTCTTATTCGTTATATTTATAAATTTTTTTTCTCTTACTTATCATATAGCATTGGCGTCATTTTTTTTTAAGAAGAAATTACGCTTTAAGTTCAAGTGATAATGAATGCATGGATAGATTTTATACACCAGAATCTCTAACAGTATGTAGTACTTCTTGTTTCATATTTTTATTAAATGGAACTGATAGAACTTCAAAGGAAACAAAAACTTTAGGTGTAGGAAGAGGATGCTCTTCAATGTTTTTATCAGAAGAGCAATATATGAGTCGTGGTTTAGGAATATATTCTGGCAAGTCAAATGTTGGAAAGCATTTAACACAAAATTTTGACAAAGTAAGTATATATTTCAACTTTTTTTTTAATATTTTTTATTAACAGTATGAATTGACTGAGCATTGGTGCTTTTGTGATACCGATAAATGCAATTATGAACACTGTTTTACTGATTTTCGAAGACATCATATTGCAGCTAAACAACAATCTTCTATATGGAATAATAATTATGATAACAGCCCATATCCATCGTATGAAACAGATACATTCTTAGGGAGAAGAAGATCACCAAATTCTCAACGAATACCATTTTATAGAAGTGATGAAATTGATTTATGGGCTTTCTCAACGACGGGTGTATCATCAAATATTAAAACTACTAACTTTATTATTATAAATTTATGTTTACTCAATATATTTTTTCAATTACTTTTTTAACATAGTTAAAAGTAATAAAATAACTTTATAATAAATTATTAATTAAGACAAAAGTTTTCTGTGTCACATGACATTTTCTTCAAAAATGTTTTATATATTTCATTTATTGTACAAGTTGTTGTAAATCAAAAGCCATTATTCTCTACAATGTAACCAAAATTAAATTTTCTTTCTTATTCAAAAGTAAAATTATTATAAATTCTTTAGAATTACAGGTTTCATTATACCCACCCATTTTCATTCTCTAGCTTTTTCAAGTTGACTAAATCTAAAAATTCATTATCATTGTTATAATGACTTCTAATAAAACTATGTCTATCTTTACTTCTTATTTCAAATAATTTTGAATCTTTCATTGTTGAATTATAAATTGTTGTTTATTTCCTCTATATATAAACATGAACTGCCTTTAAAATAAGACTCTTAAATTACATATTGTATATATATATAATCTTGGACAATTACTATAAGTGGATAATTGTGTTAAATTATCAATTAAATTAGTCATCATTGTTAATAATAAAATGTAATGAAACAATTCCAATTATTTATGAAGACGATGTATCATGATAATTTAAGTTCATGACAATTACATCAATCTTATAGCTTTTAATTTTAACGGCAAGTTTACATGAATTTATATTACAAAGTAATGCTTTTATAAATTTTACATCACTATTACATTCAATGTAGACAGCTTTGGAAAAATGTATTATTAACTTTTTTTAAATCATTTTGCACTGGTTTATCAAAAATTTCAATACTTTTTGTCAGATCTTTGCCAATATCATTCATAATTTCTTTTTTTATTGAGTAATTAAATGAATGAAAAGGTGTATTAATTTTCGTAATATTAGTATATGTAGTTAGATCCGAAAATGATATAGATCCAGTTGTATAAAGTAAAAAATGGATTATCGTAAATTTTGAAAAATTTCCTTAACCAATATTTATATCACCAGATAAAAATCTATTAATTGACTTTATTTGACCACAAAAATTTTCAAGACTAGTGCCATAAAATGAATCAAAAGAGATAGTAATGCCTAAATATAATCCTCAAATGTTGGAAGAATATTTTACATCTATAAAACTACTGCATGGTTTTGAAAAAATACAACAAGAATGAATAATTCTATAAAAATCATGTTTATTATGACATCATATTCAGTAAAGTATCTTTCCTTTATACTTTAAAAAAANAAAAAAATAAACATGACATTTCTATTAAAAAAATTATTAATATTCTGGTTATCATTACAAAGAATGACAAATATAAAATTATATTTTTATAAAAATAAATAAAATTTTTAAAATGTATATTAGAAATATAAATATAGGAATATATAAAATTTTTAATATTCAAATATAAATAATCTTTCTTTTATATAAATTATCGTTTTCAAGATGATTTATCTTTATATTAATATAATTTAATAGTAATGAACGTATCAAATATTTTGTATGTCAAAGATAAGGTCCTTAGTCAATTATTGGTATCTTATAAAGGTGTTAATTGTTTTTTAAATACACTTATTCCCAAGATACGTGTAAATGTAAAAAAAACAGTTGATAAATTTACTGAGGATTATTTTCCATTTGTTGAACAAGGTGCTGCTGACTTACTTGAGATATTACAACCAGTACATTTATCAAGTGAAAATGATTTTGAAATGCATAAGAATGGATGTGTTGAAATATATTTAACATTAGCAGTTATGTTTATTGCTTTATCATCAGGAGAATTATTAGGAAATACATTTTTTGGAACCATTTTAAGCAATATATTTACTCCATCTATTGAAGTATTCATTATGGTTGCTTTTCCATTAAGTTTATTTTTAAGAAGTTATGAAGACATTTGTTATGATGAAGTTGAAAGAAAGAAAGAATTATTTGTCTCCTCACTTGTTATGGGTATTTTTATAGGCCATTTATTTGGTGAGGGAGTGACATATTATTATCCTTCAATTTACTTTATATTTTTATTAATATTAACATTACTGGTAAGCATTCAATTAATTATTAATTATTTTTTAGCTTGACAATGATAAAAGGCAGTATAAAGAAAATATGTCAACAAGTGGTTCAAACATGATGCAAGTATTATTTAGTGGAGCATTAACATTTCTTTTGATGGCAGGTTTTTCAATACTCACAATAAAGGGATCTCTCATTTTATTTTTGCTTATTGCTGTAACATATTTACATATTGAATTTTTATCAAGACATGTAACAACTAAATTAGTATCTATAGGAACCAATCAATTTTTATATGTAGGAACATTTGCATTTATTCAAATTATTTTAGCAATTATTTGAATACATAAAAATTAAATAATATTAAGAAACTTTTTATCATCAAATTATTTATATGCTTTCAATTTGTTTCCATTGATAATACGATATATGTAGGAGTACAAATTTAATAATAATTATAAGGTATATTATTTCTTTTATATAAAATATCAGTTTATAATAAAAAAAAAATTGTTTATTTGTAAACATTTATATTTTCTTTATATTACAAAGAAAGTTAAAATTTGAAAGGCGTTATATTTTTTATATTAACAAAATCTGCTCATTATTAAGTAATGATTTTTGAATTGGCAAAGATTTTTCTGATACTGATCCGTTGTCATCTAAATATTGAAAATACTATAATAAAAATATATTTTAGAAAATTATATTAACTTTAAAACTTACAGTGTCTTCAATCCATTTAAATATGTGAACATTATAAGGTACATAAGGCTGGCGTAATAATTGCTCTTGAACTTCCAAAAATCTTTTCAAATCTTCAAGTGTTATTCTATCTTTACTTGGTCTTGTCTTTTTTAATGCAGCAATAATTCTCATTGCTTCTCGAATATCATCGCTCATGTTAGCTATACCACGCCTTGCTCCACGAATTTTTCTTCCAAAGTAATGCAACCTAGTAAAGGTACGTTTAAGTGTCGAAGAACATAAATCAAGACTCGCTGTAATTACAGCTAAACCAATAATTACATATGTTACACAAAGCTAAAAATATATACATTAATAATAAAATAATTATCTTACCGCTAAATATAAATTACTCTTTACATATATATTACCTAAACCTATTGTTGTTATAGTATTAAAAGAAAAAAATAAACCATGTATGAAACTCCAGACAGATCCTTTTTCAAATGTATTAAATGTCAATGAACCTATAGCGCAATAACCAATAATTAAAGCAAAATAACTTGCTATAGGTAATTGTGGCCTATCATCTTCATCTTCATCATCACCGTCTAACGTCATTCCTTTACGTACTGCACTTTGTTTGTGAATTTTTTCAGATCGTAATGAATCATCATCATCAACTTCAAAGATATAATCTTTTATTGCATCCATCACAGATGCCATCCATGTACAAAATTCAAGAAATTTCCCGTATGAACGAATAACGATTTCTGATAAAAATTTACCAATATCAGCTGCTGTAATAAACATTAATGGAATACCCACTAAACCAAAGAATACTGTAAATATACGACCAGGATCAGTTGCTGGGGTAATATGATCGTAACCGGTTGAAGTAATAACAGTTAAAGCATAAAGTGTAGCTGCTGCAAATGACCATCTTGTAGTCATATCTTCTTCTGAATCAGACCATAACTGGCCATCATCTGTAAAACGATCATCAAACTCATGAGTTCTAGATAATTGAGATAGTAACGGTCGTATCCTATTTTCTACATGTTGATAATCTATATATGTTGAATTTGGTGATTGACAAACAGATATGGTTTCATTGATAATTTTTTGATAAAGCGTTAAGATATCATGTAATTTAGTTTTTCTAGAAGTTAACTCATTTTCTCCTTCAAGCCACATGAATACTAATGCTCCAAATGTTATATATGATAAAAGAAGTATATTTAAACCAACATGAGGAAGGAGAATTTTTAAAAGTTTAAGAAAACGTTGAAATAAAGTTAAATTTGATGTTGAACTTTTATCGTCACATTCTGTATCTCCATCTGTATCACCTCGCAATGGACATTCATCCCATTTCACACCGCGTGCAAGATTCTCTACAAAAATAAAAATTAGAAAATTTTTTATAAAAATATATATATATTTTTTTTNTTTTTTTTAATTTATAACTAAAAAAAGAAATACCTATGTTATGAAATTGTACCCAATCAGAATATGGTACAAATGTTGATTCATGATGACCTGTACATGTAGCATTAAAAGTTGCGCTATTCATTTGAAATAGTATAAAATAATTTTAAGAAATTTCAAAAGAATAATCTATTTTCATATTTATCTTATTGTTGTTTCCGTTAAAAAACTAATTTATTAGAAAAAATTTTATGATAACAATATTGACTAGAAAAATATTCTTTTTAGATGTACTCAAGATAAATAATAAATAAAAACTTTTCTTTATTAATAATTTAACTCAATAATTAAATAGAAATAGTGATAAATTGTAATTTTCTTTCATATAAAGAAAATATATGTTAAGCTGTACTTTTATTTAAGAATAAATATTTTATGAGAATATGGACTATTTTATCAACACAATATTTTATATCCTACCATAATCACTTTATTATAATTCTTCCTTATTTTAACGCTATTCTCATCTATTTATACAAAATTAAGATATTAAAAGTTCTTAAAATTTAGCCGACGACATTAATTGTTTACATTAAATCAAGTTACAAAAATTGGATGACCTTATATAAGAGATATGATGGTAAGAAACCTAAGAGTCCTGAAGTATATAGATACTTATGTCCCAATAATATTATTCTATCATCCATTTAATTATCATTTTAAATATATATATATATATATAATTTATTCATTGTTATTGATATTTTAGGAGGATATATGTAATAAAAACAAAATTTCCAAAATGGAATAAATTAATTTTAAAATATTTATCATTTTTATATAAAAATATTAAAAAAGAAATTTTTCAAATATATTTTAATTAAATGCGCATGCATTATAATAAGGTTAGGAATAACAAAAATTTTAATTAAACATTACAAGAAACAAAAAAACAACCTGAATGAAGAATTGTTGAAGACAATCCAAATGGATATGCTGCACGAATAGCACCGATTCCAGGTCGTAGCAAAAATGCTAGAGATGGATCGGTAGAATCCTTTTTTCCAGTAAAAATAATTTTGATTTTTTTTTTATTAAAAAACAGTTTCTTTTGTTATAATAAAATTTAAAAATATAAAAAGACATGTACTTTCACTTATTAGTAAGTTTAAAAATAGTTTTAATTTTAGTAGACATACCAAATATTGACAAGAAGGAAAGGATATAAGTAAAATAATATAAGATGATGATTATCCGTATATATAAAAGATAGTTATGTAATAAACCGTTACTTTAAGATAATTGAGGCGTGTGAATATTTAAACAAAATTAGAATAGTTGAGTTGTATTATTGTTACATTCAAATTATCTTAATAAACTTAAAATAAATATGATGATCTATTAAAGTTTCTATGATAACTCGATATTATTTAAAATTTATTTACAATATGTACTTTTAAAGATATAAAATAGGATGAAAGAATATATTTAAGTGTGTCAAGAATTTAAATGACATTAAAAAACAAAGAGTATATAGTTATGAAAATCCATTGAGAAAAAAAGCATAAGTTTAGAAAATAAGTATAAGTTTGTCATTTTGTGTCAAGGGAGATATAAATATTTTAACTTTTAAAGCTCTTTAAATTGAGAAAGAGTAAATGATTGAAATAAAGGAGTTGTAGAATTGAATGATTTTTTAAAAAAAAAAAAATTACGAAAATGATAAAATAACAATATATATTTTATATGATCGAAACATGACCAATAAACAAATATTTTTAAGTTAAATATATTTTTATGTGTTAATGTTAGGTAAACGGACAATTATAAAATATTATTAAAAATTTAAATTTGTTTCCTAATAAACAATAAAGAAAAGTTATTATAACATTGTTATTAAAAAATTTTATTCATGAAATATTTTCTAGAATAATTTCTAAAAACTTATTTGTGAATAAATAAAAATTTTATATTTACAAGAAAAATAATTTTTTAGGAAATAATAAATTTTAAGAATAATATATCTCAATTACCTATATCCTTAATACTTTGTACCCTCTCTTCATTTGATGTATTTCCGGATCCCATATGTTGACTACCATTAGAATTAATACTAAGTTTTGATGAAACACTTAATTGACTTCCAGGAGTTGGAGGTGGAGGAAGAAAAATGGAATGCCTAGTACCATTAGTTTGAAGATAGTTAATATACCTTAATGATATAGTAGCACCCGTTGATCCCATGATTATAATAATTTCTTTTTATTGCTACATAAATTATTAAATACATTAACAATGTGCCTTCTTAATAATACTCGATTTTGATTAAGTATAATAAAAAAGACTCTTTAATGTTCTCTTTATTGATAATTTGTAAAAATTTTCTTTTTATCACCATTACAATGAATGGATATCAATAAATTATTAGAAAATTATATGATTAGGATATTTGAGGTAATAAAATTCTGTACCTTATCACTTTTAATAATAATAATAATAATACTAATAAAATAGAATGAAGTGCTAACAAATGATTTATGCTAATTCATTTTCTAATTTATATATTTTACTAAGGTGTAACTTGGCAAAAGATAAACCAACCGCATTATATTTCCATTCTTACATATTCATCACTTAATATACACATACATTGATATGAAAATTTGAAAATGTTTTTCAAATTGTGTTATCTTTCATAATTTAATGCAAATGTCGTTGTAGCGCTAATAGTTACAATATATATTTTTAAAACTATTGCAATGAAAAGTGCGTGGTTTATTAAACTTAGAGAAAAAATTTAAAATAAGAACGTTTTTAAATAAAAGGTGTGACTCTTTATTTAAATATATCTTTAACACCGATTATTGAAAGGGAATGTCTATCACTATTTTATATAAATATAAAAAATATTTATCATTTTATTTTAACTATTATTAATGATATAATTATTAAAAAAATTATAATAACATTGTAGATTTTAAAATGATAAATCATGTAAAATTATATTTAATAATTATTAAATATAAAATTTCTATTTAAAAAATAAAATTTATAAAGAAATTTAATTATAAAAAAAAGAAAATAGATATAATTATAAATGTAAGATGAAAAGTTACATCTTTTAATTAGAGTATAACATAATAAATATCTATGTTATCTATAAACAAAATAATAATTGTTTTTTAAACATCGAAAATAAGAATGATTATTACAAATCTACTATACAATTTTTTTTTTATATAATATTTAAATAAAAACACTTACCAGATTCTACTGCTGATGGAGCAATACTTTTTGACCTTTCAACATGAAGAGTAGCATTTCGTATCAATTGATTATAGGAGTGAAAAGTCACTCCTGCTGCAGTTGATCCCATATATGTATTTGTATAAGATGTTACTGTATTATTAAAAAATTTATTCCAAGAATCAATAAATAGTAGAAATTATTAAAATAACTGATTACTTGAAAATTGCCACTTTTTGATAAAAGATATTGTACATTATCAGATTTATAAATTTTGTTAGTATTTTTAGATAATAATCTTATTATGAAACACAAAAGAAATAAATAAAGAGACTTTGGATTCATATATAATATATATTGAATTAATTTATAAATAATTTTACTATCAAATTCATTAGATATTTTCTAATTTATATCTATTTAGATCTAAAAATTGTAATAATAATTAAATTTACAGAAAACATATGTATATTATTTCAAAAAGATTTGACAAACATTAATAATTTATAAAATAATAAAATCTCATACATATAATAAAAACGGAAAAATTTAATTACATTTCCAAATATATTTTATACTTTAAACAAATAAAATTTATTAAATATTTTCATAAATCTCGATAATATAATGTTACATATTCTTAACACAATATTTTTACCAAACATTTTTAGAACGTAATCCTTTTTTAAAATCTTAAAAAATAGTTTTTTGTAAAAACTATAAAATAAATGACAGATGAGTAATATTTCTATTGAAAAGAAAAGTTCATTAATCATTTACTTTAAAAATAAATTATTGTAAAAATAAATTATAAATTGATTTTTGTACATTTGAAAATTATAATCAAATTTTGAAAGTTCTCAATATATAAAAATAAATAAAAAATATTAAAAAATATAAAGTTTTAATGAAAAAATTAAACAATGCCTCTTTATAATAAGATTTAAATAAGATAAAAGAAATGTTTGTATATTGTTATGACATCCTTTATCTATAAAAAGTGCGTGCCTTTCATCTTATTCTTTTAATAGCCATTCCGAGATTTATTTGTCAACTAGGGTCACTTCCACCAACATAACTCTTCATAAAATTCAGTATTTTTATATTTTAGTACAATAACAGTATTATATTTTTACTTATTCTTTTAAACAATGTATATGTCACCAAAATATCTTAGTTTTAATAACGTAAATCTAATACCATAAGTTAGTAAAAAGAAAGTAACAATACGAATTTTAGTAATAGAATGTCAATTTTTATTTTTGACATAATTTTAAGAAAAGATAAAACATAAAAATGAAGTGCAGTAGAATAAAAATCAAAATTTCATTACAATGTTCCTCAAATTTACAATAACATTATACCAAAGATTTGGAGAATTTTTACAATTAGATATATATTCTTTCCGGGTTGTCATAAGGCATGAAACAAAAACAAGTGAGTCTACGAAATAAAATTGTTATCTTCACATTAAATAGAATTCTGTTTGAAGAATTATATGAAGAGTTAAAAAGTGGGTGGAGGAGTAAAAAACGGATATAGATAATAAACCATTTTTTTAAAATTATTTGCTTTCTATAAGATTCCTTGAAAGACAAGAGAAACTTTAATTTATAGTAAAAAGAAAATCGAATAAAACATTATTAAGAATGAGGAAAATAAATTTAATAGTGTAAAGTCTCACTTTATTACAATCTCAATATTATAAAAAGTTGTAAGGAAATTTATAATTAAATTATTATGTAAGTCTATTTTCTTAATTTTATACAATTTAAACAAAAAGAATTTTAAATATATTTTAAACAATGATAGAATAAAATTAAAAAAAAAATACTACTCCCATTAAGGTTTTTTTTNTTTTTTTTATCATAAAAATAATTTATATAATGTGCCAAATGTTGGGAAAAAGACTTAAGATCATAAATTTACATTGATAGACATTTTTAATATCATGTATAAGGCATATTAAATGAAATATAATATAATGATAGTAAATATATAACATTCTAAGAACATTTTAATGTTAATCTGGAATGAATATATCATATATCACTCCAATGATGCCATTAATACATTAACATAATATTAGGTTAGAATTTAACAAAATCATGTAATGTTTAAAAAATATCATCAAAACACACATAAAAATAAATATAATTGTACTAAAAACGATAAATTTTATAAAATAAATTTATTTTATAAAATCATTACATTCAAAAGAAGGTAAACATAAATAAACGTATAATAAAAATAAATATATATTTTAGCTATATAAAATTTTATTGTAAAATAAAAAAAAAATATTTGTGAAATAACAATAAGTTACGACTTTTAAATTGTAGTAAATTTATCAACGTCTTTAATAATACTCAACTTTCTTGATTACTCAAACTTAATAATATAAACTAAAAGTTATAATATCGTTTCTCTATCCCTATAAATTTATTAGTTTAAACGGTCAATAAAAATTATTTATTCACAGATAATGCCTAAAAAATATTTAACTTTTTAAAGAATAGAAATAAAATCTAATGAAATGCATCCAAATTCGAAAGATTTTCTATCTTATTGGCTTATTGAAGCTAATTTATTTTTAATATGAAAATATATTTCGTGTCAATAAGAATATTGCACTTTAAAACAATATATTATTTAAAAAAGAAGATAAATTTGTTCAATATAATTTAAACGTCTACCTCTCATTTTAAATATATATATAGAGATTTTTTATCCAAATCTCTGTAAATGCACTTTTGAAAGATGTGAAATAGAAAAATATAAAGTGTTATATATTTATAATACATACGATAATTTATAAAAAAAAAAAAAAATTTTAGACATCAATATTCTCATCATTATCATCCATCTCATCATCAATATTAATTTCATCTGGATTGTCAGTTGTACTACTTTCAAATTGTTTATTATCATTTCCTCTAACAAACATGATTTTGTCACCAGAGGATACTCCTTTACCAGAAATAGTATTTTGAATTTCACTAACAGCTTCAGTTTGTATTTGTGCTTCCATTGCTGACATTGCATCTGAAGTGCCGTTACTAGTCTTTTTGATGGCATTTGCTGCAGCAATCATTTGTGCATGTCTATAACTAGAATTACTTGTAAATTTAGCTTCAATTTCTCTCTTCTTTCTTATCATTAAAGTAGCTGTATCACGATTACCATGATTAACCTCAAATTGTTGCCATTCTTCGTAGAAATGTTTATACAATTGTGGATCTGTAAATTCTGCACAATATAAATAAATTGCTCGAGCTCTATCAATTTCTGATAACTTTAATTCATATTTAATAAAATCTTGACACATAATTCTACAGTCATTTTCAGGTAATACAGTTAATGCTTTCTCATATATTTCACGAACTTTAGAATAAGAAGAACGTTGAACTTTATTTATATAAATATTAAACATGCTTCTCATATCTTCTTTATCAACTGCTTTTACAGCTCTTTCAAAAACATTTTCCATTCTTTTATCTGATCCATATTTTTCTTCAAAATTTGCATACAAAACATATATGCCTTTAGCATATTTAGAAGATATATTTTCAATACATTGATTAAAAAGATCACGCATTCTTTCGATTTTCTTACCTTGATATCTTGAATAAAATTTGTGAAGATATGTCTTCCAAATGTCATAAACATTTGGCCACCTAAATAATTCAACTCCTTTCTCGTAAATTTTAAATGATTCTTCAAAAAAATTATTTTCCTCCAAAAATGAAGCAAAATTGATAATAATCTGTGGAGTGGCAATTTTTAAATCTATAATTTCATTATAGACATTTTTAGTACTCTCAATTGTACCATATATCTCCTCTAGGTCTGCATAACAAGACCAAACTTTAACTGAAAGATGAACACGTTCTTGAACTGGAATTTCATCATTAAAATAATCTACTTTTCTTAATGGCCTTTTAGTTGCTCTTTTAAGTAATTTAACAGCTCTTTCATATCCAAAATATTTTAATTCAAATTCAATATATTTACACCATACATTAACCACATCATCTACTTTATGGTAAGCTGGTAACAATCCTTTCTCAAATATTTCAATAGCTTCTTTAAATTGTTTTTTTGATATATAATAATCTGAATAAGCAATCCATATATCTGATAAACTTCCTGTATGTGATTTAGGATTGATAATTTCAACAGCTTTTTTAAATGTCTCAATCATTTTAACATCATTACCCTCATAAAGTTTGGTACGATTAAGCCATTCTGTAGCATTATTGACATTTTGACGGAGAAGAACACTATTAAGCAATAAATCTCTACGACGTTGTAAATAATCAAATCTTGCAATAAATAATTCTATTTCTAATTGTAAGTCATCTTGTTTTGTTATGTTTTTTGTATTTTTTAATTGTTTTACTTTTCTTGAAGCATTTACCTCCAAAACTTTAGCATATGCATCAAAAATTTGTGTAAAATCACGAACCGTTGTAACACTATTTATAGCTTCTTCAAATATATCACGTGCCTTTTCAAAATTTGGCATTCTAATGTAATAATTAGCTAAGGAACACCAAAGGAGTGCAACTTGATCAGAATATTTTTGAATACCTTGTCTAAATATACTTTCAACATTAAGTGAATATATTTTGTTAGGATTATTTGAAATTATTCTACATAAATCTTTCCATAATTCAAAAGTTGTTTTTCCTTTTTTTGTAACATCCTCATTTTGATCTATCAACGTTTTTATCTCCTTAGCAGCATCATCAATTCTTTCGAGTTTAATCAAATAATCAATTAAATCTTCACGATTTTCTGGAAAGATCTTGAGATATCTTTTAAAAACAATAATAGCTGTTTCGGGAATATTATGCATTTGAATAAATTTTATGTAATGTGGCCAAATTAAGTGATGCTGTTTTATTGGTAAAGATTGTAAAGCTTTATCAAATACTTTCCTTGTATGAGTAATATTTCCACGAGCTGTACAATAAAGACAATAATCAATCCAAATTCTTGGCATTTTATACAAATAACATAAACAACGCTCAAAAACATCCTTTAATGAATCCCATGCTTTGTCTGTTGGACATTTATTTATAAGAAACCCTTTTCTAAAACAAATATATTGATACCATAATTTGAAGCTATAACTAAATACATTAACAGCTCTTTCATATAGTAAAATAAGATGTTTAACTGAATCTCCATCTTTTATTCTTTTTTGTTTATAATTAATATACTTTATCCATGTACTAATATTATAAGGATTTGAAAGAAGTTCTTCCTCGAATGCAAAATCTTCTTCAGCCTAAATTTTAAAAAATATATATAATTTAAATAAAAAACATACCAATTTTATTGTATCATTTNTAGAAATATCCATAGGTTCATTCATTTTTAAATAATTATTTGAGAGTAGTTAGAATAATTCTATAGAGGCATATACTTTTTAAATTGTATCAAAAATTTGGAGAATAGTATCTCCGTATCGTTATAAAATTACGTTATAAAAAGTTAACGTTATAAATTATGTTATAAAATATTTTATTTATTAAATTAAGGAAATTTGTAAATTTTAATTGTTTATTACAATTCTTCAGGAACATTATTTGGTACTTCATCTGAAATAATTTCACAATTTTTTGGTTTAACAAATGAACCATGATTTGGGGGACATGTAAAATATCTTTTTCCATTAACAGAACCATCATTTTTTCCTTTAGGTAAATCAAGATTAACTCCTATCCATAATCCTTCAGCAAAATCCACTTCTCCAACATATGCAACAGTACCTTTTTTGTCCTCATCTTTTGTTGTAACGGAAACATAATCACCAACCTTTAAATATGTTGACTCTTTTAATGTTTCAACTATTTTTTTCTTAAAATTCCGTACATTGTCATCTCTCATAGCGTACTTTTCATCAGGCATTATATACCTTTCATCAATGTCATTGTTCCCTATGAATTCTTCATTTCCTCCACTAATGTCTTTAACAAGAATTAGAGATTCACTATCTAAATCATACTCCTTTAGTGATTTATTATTATCATCAAGAATTTTGAGAGATTGTTTTTGTTGGTCAATCAATTCAACCTGCATATTTTCAAGATTTTCTATTCCAGCAATCATTATCATTTTTTCCTTAATAAATTATAAATTATTTATTTTTTTTAAAAATTACCTTGAATTCTTTTAATCGCATTCCGGAGTCAAACTTTTTTTCATGAGGAAAGTCAGAAACGTTTGTATAAATAGTTAAATTTATCATTTTATTAAAAATTCTCTAGAATAAAATTCTCTATTAATATTTAGTAAAAGAAAAAATTTTTTATACAAAGAAAATAACTTATCATTATATATGCATTTAATTTTTTAGGCACCAATAATTAGCTCATACAAACTTGATAAGGTCCATATTCTATTTGTGTATTCGTTTTACCAATAATGTCTCGAAACGACATCTGTCTTCCCCAACAATATAAGTGTCGTGTTTTAATTCATACTATATTACATAGAAAATCGGTAATAATAAATATTTCTTAAAATGGCTAGTACTTTATCATTACCTAAACCAACTCCTATCGGGTCATGGGCAGATGCCGTTGACAGTGAAAGTAAGATAAATTTATAAGTTTTTTAAAAAATTTTTTAAATTTAGCCAACTCAAGAGAAAAGACAATTACTGAAGTTAAAGTTGATCCAATTACAGGAAATAAAGTATATGTTCATCAAACATTAAAAATGATTACAGAACGTATTCCAAAAAGTATTGCTGATCGTAGAAAATGGGCCAAATTTGGAAAATGTAAAGATGCTGGAAATAAACTTGAGCCAGGTATAACAATGGTTGGTGATGAAGTTGAACTAGAATTTGTAAGAACATCTCTAGGTGAACAAAAACATGATGAAGAAAATGAAACAAATAAAAATATTGACAAAGGAACATTCTCCGCTCATTGCCATAATTGTAAAATTAGTGGTCATTGGTCTAAGGATTGTCCATTTAAAAGTACAACTGAAGAGAAATTTGAAGATATTCGTTCATCAGGACTTAAAGGAAGTTTGTCAGGAGGTAAATATGTTGCCCCTCAACGTACAATGGAACGTGCTGGGATGGGTGAAAGACGGTCTGATGAATTTACAGTTCGTGTTACAAATCTTCCAGAAGATTTTGCAGATCTTGATAATATTCTTAAATCAATGTTTAGTTCTATTGGTAGAATTGATAGATTCTTTTTGGCAAAAGACAAAGCTACGAATCTCAATAAAGGTTTTGCTTTTATTACATATACAAATAAGAATGATGCTGAAAGAGCTATAGCAAGATTTAATAAATTCCCATTCGAATCTTTAATTATTAACGTTGAATTTGCTAGGTAAGTAATTTAAATTGCTTTATAATTAAATAATTATTTTATTTTAGAACAGGAAGAGATTAAATTTTTAAATATTATTTGATACTTATATTGTTATCATTTTTGTTTGTTTAAAAAAAAANAAAAAAAAACGTATCATTTTAAATAATCCCTTTTTAACTAACTGTAAAATCAGAATTTATATATTTTTGACATTTTTTTATTAAAACATATTTTATTAATTTACAGAATATAATGGGGTTGCTAACACTTTTGAAAAAATATAAAAAGAAGGAAAAAGATATGAGAATTTTACTTCTTGGTTTAGATAATAGTGGAAAAACAACTGTTATGAAAAAATTTATGGGAGAAGATACAAATACAATTTCACCAACACTTGGATTTGGTATTGAAACAGTTCAATATAAAGAATTAACTCTTAATTTTTGGGATGTGGGAGGTCAAAAAAGTTTACGTCCCTATTGGAAAGGATATTTTAGTGATGCTGATGGTATTATTTGGGTTGTTGATTCTTCTGATAGAGATAGATTAGATGACTGTGACAGTGAATTAAAACAATTATTAAAAGAAGATCACTTATCTCATTCTTCTTTGGTTGTACTAGCAAATAAAGCTGATTTACCTTCAGCTTTAAATGCAGAAGAGATCTCTAAACATTTAAAGCTTGATTCACTAACATCACATAAATGTAAAACATTTTCGACAAGTGGTAAGACAGGACAAAATCTTTTAGAAGCAATAGATTGGTTATGTAATGATATTTGTTCAAGGATTTATATTGGGAAATAATAAGAAAAAATTTATTTTCATAAATATAAAAGACAATTAATCTCAATGTATATACTTCTAACGTTTAATGTATTAATATTTATTATTATAATTATTTAAAAAATATTAATCATTTTAACATAAATTATTACCACTATTTTTTCAATAAAGAAAGATTATTATATCTCATAAATAATATATTAGTAAAATTGGAATGTTAATAGTTATAAAAATAATTAAACATATATTTTAAATAAATCCATTAAAATAATGAGATAAGTAGGAGTAGAATTATTTTTCTTCAACCTTCAGTAATTAATAATATTTTTTTATAAAAATATAATTTTTAATGCATTACAATTTATTACTTTAGAAAATAACAAATTATAAAATCAATGAATTATAAATTTTATAGTATTAATAAAATAAATAAGTAAATTTTTATTGACACAAGTGTTTTATTTAAAATATATTTGTTTAATATTGTATAAAGCACTTAATTAACATACGTAAATATGTTAAATATCATGATTCATTTTGAGCAAGATTAAAAATCCATATTCTTTACTTACATTTAAAAATATTGAAAATGATATAAATTTATATTTAAATTTAATGTTACATTTAAATTTCGACGATTCCATAGTCATTGAATATTTTCATGATAACCATATTGAAGTTCAATTGAATCTTTTAATGCTCTACTCAAATGTGGATATGCTTCTGTTATAAAAAATAAAACAGCAGTTCCTAACATAGCAGCACGTAATTGTTGATCTTTTTCATGTTTCATGAATTTTACAATTAATGTACTATGTTTTTTACTTAATTTAGGACGAATATATCCTAATATACTTCCATTTGGTTTTTTGAACCAATAAACACAATCTGTATTAAGGAAACCAAAGTATTTACCAATTGGATATAAGCTTATAAACACTTTTTCAATTTTTATAATTCCTTCATTTCCTTTAGTTTTTGTTATCCACCAATTAGGACTTAATCGTCCTTCACTAACAAGCTTATACAAAGTAGCCTGTGTTGGATGCATAATTTTACCTTTACTATCAGTTGAATGATTTGGTGTTCTAACAATCATTACATCTTTTTTACCAACTGTACTAATAGAAATACCCTTGACAGGAGAAAGATCAGCCAACATAAATGTTTGTTTGTTATTATCTTCATTTCTTATCAATATAGGAATATTCTCAAATGTTTGTACATGATGACCGGCTATTATTCTATGCTTAAGATCGTCAGCTCTGAAATTTAAAAATATTAATCATTAGAAAAATATTTACGTACACAATATTATCTTTTAATTTAATACTTATTCTATCAACACTTTCTAACGATTCACAATTAGGAAGTTCGGTAAATGCAATACTGTTGGAGGCTTGTTGGACTGCTTTTGCAAATCCCTCTTTAATTTGTCCCACAATACGATCCATCTAAAAGTAAATAGAAATTATTATAAATTTAGCAATATATAAATTTTAGCAATAGAAATTTGATATAAGATATAAAGTTATTATTGAAAAGAAAAAGAGTAAAAGATATTAAGCTTTATGTTTTAACAAGAAATAAAAAAAAANAAAAAAAAATATAATAGATTACTTTTAAAAGGTTAATAATATTTATTTAATAATTGACAATAAATAAATGTTGTAAATTTTTTTAAAATAAATATAAAAGTTTGTAAAACATGGAATAGTTATACTCCTTATAAATTCTTTTCTTTCTTTAAACTTATTTTCTATCATCACCATAATATATATATGTTTCTCTTGTTATAAATTTTATTTTTAGACAACTAATGAGAAAGAATGCTTACTTAGAGGAGAGAGGTGTTAAATAAATTCAATGTTAAACTTTTTGCAACTTTAAAGTGAGTGATTAAAAAATTTCATGAAAAATATAAAGATTGAAATATTAAATTATAACAGGCAATCAATGTGGTATATTTTTATTATTATTAAAATTTTCCATTTACAACCTTCATGAACTATCTAAAACTTGTTTTATTATATTGGTTTATAATTGTCAAATTAAATAAATCATTATACGATCCGTTATTATAATCGAAATTGATGATCATAAAGTATTATGTTAAAATAGGAGGAGTTTCCCNCCCTATATCAATGCGCTCTGAGACTTTTGGGCCACGACTTAATTTACCTCCTTTGAATATACGTATTTTTAAGGAAAATTTTTTTATAAAACAAAAGAGTAATGCCTCGTTTTTGGAAGGGAACATTAACACAACCATTTTCTATAAAATTATTTCCTGGAATATGGCATGCCCATCCAAGATGGATGAATCGTACAATTTTAGTAAGAAATAATGATGTTGAATCGTCATTTCAATTACTTAATCGGTATGTATACTTAATTATTATACCAAATTAATATTTAATTTTTTATTTTTAGACTTATGGAAAGTGAAGGAATGATTAAAATTATCCGAAATAGTCAATATTATCAAAAGCCTTATATGCAAAGAAAACAAATGTCTCTTGCGGCTTCTAAAGCAATTTTTAATGAAGATATGAAATTAAAGATTGACTTTTTAATGAGAAAGAACAGAATTGATGCCTATCCGGGACAAATGTCAACATAATATTTTTGTTATAGTTATGTGAATTACCAGAAAGTTTTTTATATTGCTCATAAAAATTATTTTTTTAGAAAATTTTAGATCCATAAAATAAATTTATTCAACTAAATAAGTTGTATCTTCTTACAAATTAAATTTACTTCTATAAAATTATTTTATAGTCTTTAAAACATTCTCTTAATAACCAAGACATATTAATAAACAATTTTTTTATTTGAAAATTAATGCTTATGAAATATTTAAATTAAAACTAAATATTTTTTCAAAAAATGTTAATTTATAACAATTTTATGACAATTTAAATTAAAAATATATATAATTTATATCATTTATAAAAATATCAAGAAGTTAAATAAATGTTTAAATATTTTAAGAAGATTTACTGTGATGCGTTTCATCATCTGATTCCGTCTCTTCTTCGTATCCTTCATTAACATGAGTTATTTTCTTTGATACTCTTTTTTCATTCTTAATTTTTTCCGGTTGAGTTAGTTTATCCTCTGGCTTAGTTTTAGCTTGATAAAGTTTCTCTCGGAAAGCCTCTTCGAGCTCTAAATTATGTGACATTTGGTCTACTCGAAATTGAGAGACAAGTTGAAGAAGTCCAGTTGGTAATCTTGTGACTTGTCTTCCTTTATTGACTTCCTCCATAGTATCTTTAAGACTTTTTCCTTTGACTTCTGGTTGAAGAATTACTCCACCTATCATTGTCATAATGATAAGAACTTCAGGAATTACAAATGCATATATTGGATGACTTCCTTCAATTAATGGTTTCATAATTATAATACCCACTATATAACCTGCATGTTTAAAACATTGAATAAATCCAAATGCTGTACATCTAATAACTGTAGGGTAACGTTGTGCTGATATTTGGACAATATTAATCCAAAAAGCACTATCATTTATTAATGTAGCAATTGTTATAAGTACATTTATCCATTTAAATGTATGGTCATACCCACATAACATGAGAATAATGACAGTTAAAAAACATAAACCCTCTAAAGCTAAGGATGTTACAAATTGAACTTTTCTTCCTAAAGAAGGAATTTTAAAATCAAAAATTATTATAATTATTGGTATAATAAACCTAATACCACCATTAATAGCTACAAAAGGAATAACATCTTGTTCCCATGTAGTTATTGAATAATTAAAGTTAATTGATATGATTGAATATGTAAACATTGAAAGCATCTGAAGAATTGTTTGTTGAGTTAGTTTAAATTTTGAAAAAAGATGAAAAAAATTATAAAATTTATATTTTTCCTTAGGTTCAGAAGGTAAATTCTTTAAATCATTTTCTGTAAATTGTATTGCTGCATCATTCCATCGACAATGAGCAATATCATTCAAAACATCTGCAGCTTCTTCAAATTGTCTAGTCGAAATAAGCCATCTTGGAGATTCAAGAAACATTATAAAGCCAACTGATATTAATGAACCTACAGAATTAAGAAATATAAAGTACATTTGCCAATCTTTTGTTAAATAAGATATGAGGGAAATAGCAAGATATGCTAAAGGCCATTGAAATGATGCATTAGGAATCATTCTATATTTATTATTTGTCATTTCCATCATTGTCGTTAAGACCATTACTTCAATAGCTCCATAGATAAATCCGGTTATACCTTGAGTAATAGAGTATGACCACCAATTTTGAGCTGCAACAGTCATAGTTGACGAAATAATTGTAATTAACTGCCCAAGAAAGAAAAATGTATTTCTTCCTATATGATCACCTATGTGACCTCCAATAACAGCACCTACAAGCATAGATCCTGATTGAATAATTTGTATTAATTCAGGTTTATTTTCATCATCACATATCATTTTAAATGCCCCAACAATAGAGTAAAATTGTTTTGATTTTTTAATCGCAACAAATGATTCACAATTTTTTTTAAGCAAATCACAGTCATCACCTTTCACTGGAGCTAAAAACGTTTGAAAACCATCTCCATTTTTTAGTGTACAATTCCAATCTGGTTCAATAGCTCCAACAAATTCAATAAATGCATAATTACCTAAACAGTATTGATAAATCGTTTAAAGATATCTTACCTGCCCATACTATTTGCCAAAGAAATATCATTACACATACATAAATTTGAAAAGTTCCAAAGCATCCTATTCTTTCTAGAATCTGCTCAAATTCTTCATATTTGTATAAATTTTTTTTAGTTTTTTTATTAGAACTTATAACTCTTCTCCGTAAATCGTTTTCCTTTACATTCATTTTGAGAAAGACATATAAATTGATTAAAAAATATTAAAAATATATGTTTAAATTACTAATAAGGACCAACGAAAACTCTTTGATCCAACATCAATAATGGACATACTTGGTTTTATACCAATATTTTGATTAAAGATGACTGATAACAATTTCTTACGTTAATAAGATAATTAGATAAATATTAAATTGATAACAGGAAGAAAATGCTAATAAATTAGATGTGATTTTCCGTTTTTATAAGCGTTGTAATAATTTAAATTAATTGATTTAAAAGCTTATACTATAAATATTAATAATTGTTATCAATATTCCTGATAATAAGCACATTTAATGAAACATATTTACGACTGAAGATATTTGCAGACATGTTTCTTTTTAAAACGAAATGATTCTTTATAAAAAAAGAATAATATGATACACAAAAAGTTTATAATCATTTTTGATAATGAAGAAAAATATAAATAGTGACAATTGTTTGTATATTTAAAAGTAATTAGAGAATTAATAATATATAATATTAAGTAAATATGACAAACAAATTATTTTATTCAAATTTTACTACTTTAATAAATCAAACAATTGAAATATTCAAAATATTTAAAAATTTTGGTTATATTAAATAAACAGTTTCATATTTTGTTTAACGTTACACTACAAAAAAACTTCCTCGTGAAGTTTATGGATTAGCAGCAAAAACTTATCAATACTGTAACAAAATTTTTCTAATTTTAAAGTGATCATAATCTCATAATCACAAATTGTGTTATTATTAACATTCCAGATCAAAAGACAAATTAAGAAAAAGTAAGTATTAATTAATTACATAATATTTGGAGTAAAAATTAAATTTTAATTGTTAATAATTCCTTTTACATATAACTACTACTCTACATTCTAATATCCTATACGTTCTTATAATCAAAAAATTTAATTTTCCTTAACTTTAGAAAGGACTCAGGTAAATCTCTTAAAGCGAAATTTTTTATGTTAGCTTAAGTCAAGCGCCAAGATAATCATATCAAATGATTATTTCACACCCTTCCAAATTATTTTAATTTAAACATTTCTCAATAGTTGTTTTATTTCAATACCTCTGGTTTGGCGGGTTTTTATTGTTCGAGTTACTAACGTATTAGCTTATCCATAATATTTATAATTTTATTTTATTATAATGCAAGATTAGTAATTAATTTATTTTTTTTTAGAGTTCCTTTATTCAAAGTATGGCAAAAAAAACTCGTAGTATAACTCGAGGTTCACGTAAACGTATTATATCTGATTCGGAGGAGTCAAATACTTCTGTTGAAGTTAATATATCTAATAAAAAAAAGGATGACAATGATGATGATTATGTTCTTGCAACAACTGTCAAGAAGGTAAGAAAAGGTAGGTTTTCATATTCACGTATTCAATATATATTGTTTTAGTAAAATCAAAATTGTCTCCAGAGGAGAGATTTGAAAAATTTATGGGAGAAATTGAAAATATTTCTCAAAGAATTGCTTATGGTACAGTAACTGAATCTTCAAAGGTCAAAAAATCTAGGAGAAACCGTAATGAACATGATAATGAGGAAGAGGACAAGACTGATGATATCGAAAAAAGTTTTTCATTCTCTGAATCTCCACCCTTTATTACTGGTGTTTTAAGAGATTACCAGATTAGAGGATTAAATTGGTTCATATCTTTAAGAGACAACAAAGTTAATGGTATTTTGGCGGATGAAATGGGTTTAGGGAAAACACTACAAACTATTTCTATCTTGGCTTATGTCAAATTTTTCGAAAGAAATTTAAAGGTTGTTGGAGATTACTTACCATCATTAATAGTTGTACCACTTTCTACTCTTCACGCATGGGCCAATGAATTCAAGAAATGGAACAATAGTATGAGAGTTGTAATTTTACACGGTAATCTTGAGGAACGTGAAAAAATTGTTAATAATGAATTAATAAAGAACAAATTTGATGTCGCTATAACAACATATGATATGTTCTCTGCTTTTGAAAACTATTTAATAAAATTTTCATGGGAGTATATTATAATAGATGAAGCTCATCGTATTAAAAATGAAAAGACTATTCTCGCTCAGGGGGTAAGGAAAATTAAAAGTAATCATAGTATATTACTTACGGGTACACCATTACAAAATAATCTTCACGAACTTTGGGCCTTGTTGAACTTCCTTCAACCAAAATTGTTTAATGACGCAGAAGAGTTTGATGTTTGGTTTGATGACAATGAATGCTTAGCTAATAAGGAATCTATTATTCAAAGAGTTCATAAAGTTATCCAGCCTTTCATGTTAAGAAGAATCAAAAAAGATGTTGAAAAGGATCTTCTTCCAAAGAAAGAGACAACATTATTTGTTGGATTGACAAAGCTTCAAAAAAAATTGTACAAACAAATATTATTAAAGGATGTTGAATTTGTAATAAATGGAAAAATTACAAGGGCTAAATTACTTGGTATTATGCAACAATTGAGAAAAGTTACAAGTCATCCATACTTGTTTCCAGGTATTGAACCAGGTCCACCATATGTCGAAGGAAATCACTTAGTTACTTCATGTGGAAAAATGAAGGTACTTGATAAACTTTTAGATAAACTTAAAGGAAATGGCTCCAGAGTACTTATTTTTTGTCAATTTGTTGGTACCTTAGATATTCTTGAGGATTATATGTTGTGGAAAAATTTTTCATATCATCGTCTTGATGGTAGCACTGGTCATGCTGATAGGCAAGAATCTATTGAAGAATTTCAAAATCCAGAATCAACAACATTTGCTTTTTTGATTAGTACACGAGCTGGTGGTCTTGGAATAACATTAACAGCAGCTGATGTTGTTATTTTTTATGACGTAGATTGGAATCCACAAAGAGACTTACAGGCTGCTGATCGTGCTCACAGAATTGGTCAAACTAAACAAGTTAAAGTTTTCCGCATTATTGCAGAGGGAACAGTTGATGAAAGAATTTATGAAACAGCTGAAAAAAAATTACGTCTTGATAATTTAATTATTCAGAAAGGAAGAATGAGCGAAATGAAAAAGGAAATGGATAAAAACGATATTATGGAAATTATTAGAAAAGGAGTAACAGGAGTTGTTGATGGAGTTGATGAAGAGACCGAATTAGATGACGATATTGAAAAAATAATTGAGAATTCAACTAAAAAATTTTTAGAAGTTAAGGCTAAACTTGAAGTTTTACCAGGTTGTGATGATGATAATCTTGTTATTGATACTGTTACTAATAATTCTAATAACTACAGCTTATACAATTTTGAGGGAGATGATTATAAAGCTCTCCAAAAATTAAATTCAGAAAAGACAAAAGTGGAAGCAGTTGAAGGATCAAGAAAGCGTAAACAACGTTTCCATATTGAAAATTCTTTAGCTTACGATCCAAATAATGATGATAAAACATATTCAGTGTCAAAATCAAAACGTCTTCCATTTCCTCCTGGTTATACTCATTATAAAGAATATTATTTATGTGATTCAAAGTATAGACAACTTGCCGATAGATTTGTTGCATTTTATAGAAAATGTAAAGGTATTTCACTTTACCAAAATGGTTCAACACCCAGTCATGATCTTAAAAGAAAACAAGGAGAAATTGATAATGCAGTACCATTAACTGAAGCTGAAATGATAGAAATGAATAATCGTAAGCAAATTGCTTATTTCGACAATTGGAACCAAAAAGACTTTTTTAAAATTAGAGGTTTTTTACAAAATTTTGGAATGAATTTTAAAAAAATACAAACATTGATGCCTTCTTATACTCTTGAAGAAATTGAACGTTACTGCATTAGATTTGTAAATTTTCAAAAAGAAAATGGCAATTTTTCTTTTTTATATAAAGTCAGAGAAGCTCAATTAAAGTGCTACAAAGAAACAATGTTTGGTAAATATTTAAATTCTATCCTTTCTGGTGCTAATGGTAATCCTCTTAAAACTGAAATTCCATTGAGCGCTTACCCTGAAGAAATGTTTATGTCACAATCTAATTACAATTTGGATAAACATATTATGTTTAATATTTTATCAAAGGCTAAAGAACAAAATATATCCTTTGAAAATTTTACAAGAGAAAAACTTTTGTCAGTCATGTCATCAAAGTTGGTAATGGATATAAAAATGGAAAACAAAGAGTGTACATATTTTGATTTCTCATGTGATACAATCCTTAATCGATTTATGAACTTGTGCAAATTCATTAAATTAAACAAAGATCAAGAATGGCGTAGACTTTATAATGCAAAACTTAGTCATAATGGTACTATTAAACAACCAAATTCAAACATTGCATCTTTTGGGCATCCTTTAATTCAAAGACAACATCCTATGCAAACTGGAAATCAAACTGTATTAGTTGGGCCTTCACCTGCTTTCCCTAATACAAGCGTGCGTTTAAATGGGAAAAGATCTTTACCTTTTTCAACAACTGACTGTGCAATGAACATTAAAAAATGTTCTAGCGTTCAAGGAGTAGTATCTGTTGTACCAGAAGCTAATAACAAATTAGAAAAGAAAAATAATCCAGAAGTTGAAAACAAGGAACCTCAAATGACTAATTAAATTTTTTTTGTAAAAATGACTAATTAAATTTTTTTTTTTGTAATAATCCTTTTATTTCAACACAGTCACTTTAATTAAATATAATATTTTTGGAATTTAAATTATTCGTCATTGTCAATTATTTCTCCTGATGATTCTAATTCTTCAAGAGTTGTTTCAGGATATGTTTCCGTCGTTGATTTTTTTATAGTAACAGTAGAGCATGTCCTTTTACAATTTTTTTCCATGTATGCCATAAATAATTCCACATTGCATTTATCAATAATTGCTTGACAATTATGTATTCTATCCCGCATTAAAGGAGATGTTGATTTTATTGGGGGAGTACAGAAACCGCATGCTTTTGCACAATTTTTACGCATAATTTTAATATATGTAGGTGATTTACAATGTTTTCTTATCGAATAACAGTTAGGTGATATATTTTCACAAACAGAGCTAAATACAGAGATAACATACATAGAACATAAGATTACAAGGATAATAAAGTTCATTTTAAAAAGTTACCAAACGATATAAATTCTTAGACTATTTTAACTTTTATACAAAACTTTATTTGTTTAGTAATATTCTTTTTTTTTCATTATTCATTTTTTCGTGATATAAAAATATTTGTTTTATAAATCTGCTTAACGTTATTATCATTTTTAAAGAATGGACATAAATATACATTTTAATATATTAATCTTTTTATTTGCAGACGCATTAAAATTATTAATATTTGAACACGATAAAATGTTTTAATCTAGTAATTTTAGTATATGCAAAATCATGAATTTTTTTAATAATTAATATCAGATGTTGGCAAAAATAATCATTTTCAAGATATTTTTTTTACGACAAAAATAAACCTGTTTTTAATTAAAAATTGTTTTAATGAAAAATTTTGTTTTTTGTTTTCATTTTTAAAAGAATGGTATATTTCACATTATGTTTATTAATTTTAGCCAGTTTATTTAAAGATTATCAATTTAATACAAATGAAAATGTACTATTATTATCATCTTCTTTTCAAGAAACAAATATAGAAACAACTATATTGCCATCAGTATCAAAAAATAATAATAAAACGAAAAAATTTAAAAGAGGAAGAAATAAAGGTCTTGAAGTAAGTTTTTATAAGTTAACTAAAATAAATTTATAGTAAAGGAAAACCAAAAAAAGATTAAAAAAACTATAACACTTGTCAAAAACATTACCTTGATTAATGAAAGTGAAAAGAAAGAAAACAAAAAAGACACATTATCTTATAAAATTATTGAAAAAAATAAAAAAATAACCAAAATTAAAAATACGTTTAATAGAAAAAATTTAAATGAAAAAGAATTATTACCAAATTATTTAAATCATACATGTGAATTATTTACTAAAGAAACTCCTTGTATACCACCGTTTCAAAAGTTTCATTCCCGATTTCGAGTAGATGTAAGCCATCATGTTAACTATTGCACAATAACAAAAAATTTTTCAAGTATGCTTCGGGCAATTTTATGTTTTATAAAAAAACCTCACTATGTTAAATATCAAAAAGATATATCTAAAGCACATTGGACATATAAATTTTGCAATGATAATAATTTTAGTAGAACAATTTCACGTGTGGCTGCCAATCATACAAATGGAAATATAGAAAAATTAATGACAACTTGGAAACATGTGGCATTTGTTAGAGATCCATATGAAAGATTCATATCAGCATTTGTAGATAAATGTGTTGTTTCAAAAGAATGGCTTGTCAAAAAAGATAGATGTTATGGTTGTAAATCAAATATAACATGTGTTCTGGAGAGGATGTATAAAAAGATGAAAGAAAAAACCACTTATCCAGGTAAAACATTTGAAGTTACATACGATGATGTTCATTTTTTTCCACAATCATGGTACTTTTAGTAAACGTTAATTTTAATAAGGATAATATTTTTAGGCATTGTGAATTTAAAAAAAGAATGAGCTCATATATAATCATAAAATATGGATCTGAACCAAAAGTTTTAAAAAATTTTTATATTCAATTTTTTAAATTTTTAAAAGAAAGAGGTATTTCAAGAAAGAAGATACAATATATTAGAAAGTATACTGAAAAGAAACGAACAAGGCATGCTACTTATAATTTGTGGGTAAGAAAGTACTTTGATAGAAAGGTTCAAAAGAATAAACATTTAATGGAATTGATGTATAGAATGTTTTATTATGATTATGTTGCATTTAATTTTCCATTACCTCCAATACCTTAATAATTAAAAATTTATTTATTAAAATAATATATCTGTAAAATTAAGTATTATACAAGCGTTTGTTTGGCTAGACTAGGTGATCTTGAATTTTTTGAATTACTACGTGGGTTTCTATCAATTGATGAATCTTTAACATAACTATTTTCTAAATGATTTTTTCTGAGTCCTCTAGATGGTAAATATGGTTGCGCTGGAGATGCTTCACGATCAGAGTCTGACGTTAATATACCTTCCACACGCATTACATATTGACGTCTTCTTGTCGATGGAGATCCTTGTTTTTTATTAGGTGATGGCAAACGACGATGCACTTTTCGTGGAGGTGATGCTGATATTCTAAATCTAGGACTAAAATTTGGTTTTTCAGGAGAATGTGTTCTGCCTCTATCATATTTTTTTGTTGAATTTAACTTATTATTTTTTTCTTCACAATTATATTCATCCCTTTTAACAGTTATTGCCGGAAGTTCTGTTGACATTGATAATTTATCCATAGGATTTTCATATCCTTGTTTTCGTTCAATTTGTAAACTTTGATTTAATGTTGAATTATATTTATCTACATTCGATGTTATTTTTTTAATCCAATCTCCACCTATAGTAGCAAGTGACTCGTCATTTATTGGCATAATTGGTTTCTGCATTGCAGCCATATATGAATTTAATACATCATTCCCTGAACTTGATGACGAATATAAGGACGATACCATGATTTGTTTACTATTTGAATTATCATTTTGTTTACTTTGAACCTGAATATTTGATAATTGATAAGCAATTTGATTATCTGATGCAATGCTTGTTATTTTATCATGACTAATAGTTAATTGCTTTGGTAAAGAGCTATCACTTTTTATTCTTTGTGATCCATGCATTGGTAAAAGATTATTATTATTTGAAGGATTTTTAGCTAAAGGATGATCGATCTCATCATTAAATTTGTCTTTATTTTTAATAGGTCCTCCATCAAACGAGAATTTAGGATTTGGTATTAAATTTTTTCTCTCTGATGCATCACTTCTTTCATCATCACTACAATCACTATCTTCTTTTGTCATTTTAAATAAATTTTTTTCTTCTACTGATCCAATTTTAGGAGATCTTTTTTTACGTTTATAAACTGTGTGACTATCTTTTGACATTTTTCTTCTACCACTACTATCAGTACTATCATTATCATTATTTGTTGTTATGTCTAATTTATTATTTTTAATTGCTTCGTGATATGATGATGATGGTGTTACAAAATCCATAATTAATTTACTATCTTCTACATTTATTTTATTTTCTTTAACAATATCTTCTTCTTCATTTTGAATTTCATGTGTTTGATATTCTGTAATATCACTTTTTCTATCTGGTGATTGATGTCTTTCATCTTTTCTTTCTGTATTTTCTGCTGTTTTATAATTATCATTATTACTTCCTTTAGCAGAATCTTGTTTTGCTGAACTTTCAATAAAAATTGCTCTATAATTTTCCTGAGCTTCTAATTCCTCTGCTCTTTCTTTTTCTCTTATTTCTTTCGGATCAGCCATACCTATACAAATAAGTAATTTTTCTTTTAAAGTAAACTCTCTAGGTTTAAATGTAGATTCCTTTGGTATTCCATTTTCATCTAATTCATGTTCTTGCAAAAGTCTTTGTTGCATTTCATCAAACTCTGCATCATCTTCATTTACACTACCTAAACTTGGAATAAAATATTTACTGTGTCCACTTTTAACAATTGAAGAATGACTTTTATTACCACTCTCATCATCACTACTAATCATTATATTTCTTTTTGGTTTAGGTGGATCTTTTCTATTTTTTACTTTAGACTTTCTTCTATTTTCTCTTTTACCATGCTTTCTTCTACCCCCTCCAGCTAGTTCAAATATTCGTTTTTTTTCTTCTGTTCTTTCATGCATCAATTGATCCGAAAGATCCGTATTTGCTTCTCTTAGTCCACGCACTAAGGCAAACAAAAAATAAATAATTAACATTAATAAAAGTAGAATTGGTATTACAATGCCAGGAGACATTATATACTCAATTGCACCAACTAAATTTTTATTTAAATTATTTTTCATCATTGTTTGTATAATGCTATAAAACCTTGGTTGATTCCCAAAAGGACCACAATTTTTACTTGGTTTCTTTGAAGCTATTACATAACCTACTGGAAGTGTACATAAAAAAAGCATTAAAAGTAGCAACATTAAATAAAAATTTGAGCTTCTAGATGCTCGAAATATCTGTCTAGCTGGAACATTACATGTCATTACAGCCCATCCTCTAATATACATTAGAATTATTAGCTTAATATTATTAATTGCTGGAAGCATTGGAACAAAAAATAAACCCAACCATATCATTCCTTGATTATTAACTAAATGAAGAACATTTTCTGCAACTTTAAATTCACCATACTCTGGAAAGGTACATTCTAAATTCCAACACCACCAAATATTACAATATCTCACCCATAGACCACGTAAGAAATCAATTATTAATACTGCAAATACTGTCATTATTAAATCCATGTTAACGATTTTCATAATTTCTTGACCAATTAATGTTTCCCAACAAAGATCACCTTGACGTGATCCTTGATTATAGGAGAATAATTGTCTCCCACCTGATGTTGTATAATTTAAAATTACAGCTTCAATTGTTTTATTTCTGTTTTCCCATGTAATAGGACCAATTGGTCTAGATTCATAAACAATTTTATCATTTAATTTATTTAAACCACCATCTATTGTAGTATATTTTGGTGATATAATTGCTTTTGGATTTGATACAGCAATTGGTCCAAAATTAGGAAAAACTGTTGTCCAGATTGTTTGTGCTGTTGGTGTAGATGATATTATTTCTAATGAATCATTTAAAAGTTGCCTTGGATGTCTATTATAAATTTGGTAATATTCTGAATCATTTTTATTATCCACATTTGAGTATGATCCACTTATTAATGGAGTTGAAATTTGACTCTCATAATAATTTCCTCCGGTTGAAAATTGACTTTCAACAAACAAGTAATCTGTAGATTTTGCTCGTTCCTCTAAAGTATTTAACATGAACATTAAAGATACAATTAATGTATAGTAATTCACGATATATAAACATAATACTCTTGCTAATTGAATTCTTAACGCAAAACGTGGATGATATCGTTCCAATTTTCCAATTAATTCAAAAATATTTGGAAATATAAGAGTAATAAATGAAACTGTTATTGATACGGCATTTTGTTTTATGAAGGTATCTTTTTCTGTAATTTGAGATACTGCTAATATTGCCCATACTGATAATGTTAACATTATTATTATAATAACATTAGCTAATATTCTTCCAGCAATTTGGAGCCAAGCAAACTTTTTTTTGATATTGACATTGTATTCAGCTATACTTTCCCTAAATTTTATAACGTTAGCCATATATAAACTTGAACTTGTTTCTGCATTTCCTATTGTAAAATCCCATCCTGTAAATGTTTTCCAATTAAATACATATTGTTCAGCTTTTGATCCACCCATTTTTGAATTTCTAGCATTAGATGCCATTTTTCGAAGAATAACAAAAAACGAATAAGCTAATATTAAAATATTGACAACAAAATATGCTAATGGAACTCTATATTGTACTGTGTCACCAAAAAATGTTTCACTAGAATAGTATCCATAAAAAAGGAGAGAATACTGAAAATAGCCTCCAAAATCCCAAACTGTGCTTAATTCATCAGCTTTCTTTTTTATACTTTCAGGCATAACTTTGATATGCTGTGTTCTATTATAACGTACTACATCTAGTCTATTGTCAGCTAACCACTAAAAAAAAAAAATCAAATTATTATAATTATATTAATTATTATCTCACCTCAGGTATACAAATAAATAATAGCATTATTATACTCATTGTTATATTAACACCAAGTACCCATCTTAAAAAAGTAAAGTAACTTGACACAACACTGCCAAAATGACTTTCAATTTTTTTAATTTTATTTTCCCACGGAATTAAATAAATTTTAAAATTTTCAAACCATCTTGTTGCTACATGATATATTCTTACAGCTTCAACTTTATATAAATTTACTTTAGAAACTCTAGCTTCTTGTCTTTGTAAATGATGCTGAGCAACTTTTAACGTTCTCCGTTTTCTTTTCATACTCCAAGGCTGACATCTAACTTTACCAATAATTTCTTTTTTCTGCCTAATAGCTTCCATTAATCGTTCTTTTGACATATGTGTTGGATCTTCGTCGTCTGTTTCTTCTCCTTCAAATCCGTCAACTCCACTAACAGATGTACGACCACTTTTTATATATGAACTTCTTTGATTGTTAGAATTTGAACTCTTTCTAAATAGTGAAAATAAATCTAATAAAACGGAGCTTCGTCTTGCTAATCTAGTAGCACTGGAATCTTCTTCTGACGATTCAACACCTATATGAGGTTGATTTTGACTAGACCCACCCATTGAGACATGAGATTTTCTTCTTTCCTCCATTTCAAAATCTTTAAACATTTGTTCATCAGCCTCATCAATAACTTCTTCATAAGCATTGGATTTAGTATCACATTTTAAAATTGCTTTTATCTTTTGCAGCATTTTTTATTGAATCAACACAAATTGAAAGATAATTAGTAAATATAATATTTATATAATTGTTTATCGTAATTTGAGAATTTTTTTTTTCTTTATTAAAAGACTTCAATCTATATCTTTTAATAATCTATTGCCGGCAATATAAGAGATCATTAGTGTATTCATTTATTAATTAAATGCCTTTCAATTGATCTACCCCCAAAATAGGTAGAAAAAAGCCTGAAATCTAATATAGCAATGATTATAAAAATATAATATTAAATGACCAGAGAGAAAGAATATTGTTATGAATGATAATAAAAATATAATGCTACTTATGCAATGATGAACATGTAGTAGTAACATTTAACACAATGTCGTATATCTTTAGATTTACTAAGTTGTGATAAAGTTTAGGATGTGAGTTAGACCAATATATTTGGTTTATTTAAAATATTAACATTAAGAAGGTGAAATGCAATAATATAAGATACAAGTTAAGATGAGGTAAAAGAAATGATGATTGGTTTAATGATTCTTATTGATAAAATGATAGACAAAGAAATATTTAGATGGTTTATTCACTTAATTAAATAATCAAAATACTTTCATTTTTTGTTTATTTTTTAATTAATTCTTTCAATACTTATACAAAAAAATATATTAAAAAGTTTAATAAATGTTTATCGAATGCAAAAAGCTCTTCACAACATTTATAACTTTTAATTACTCTTTCTCACTTGTAATGAAAACTTATTCATTAATAAAAACTAAACTTGTCAATTTATCATATATATTATAACAATCTGTCTGCCAAATATTTTATCATTTTCAAATAATATACTTTATCTTGGTGTTCTTTATCATTTTTCTTCTGTTCAATTTACTATAAGCATATAAAAGCTATTTTACTCTTAATTATACACCTTTGGCATTTGGATCTATGATTGATAACAGTTTATATTTAAATTACTTGTCAAAAGGATATAACAATTTATATAACAAAATTATTCAAGTTGTAAAATAACTATATTTCTTTTTGCCGCTTTTTTAAAATAAATATTAATTAAGATTATATATTATCCAATAATTTAATAATAAATGTATCATTTAATCAAAGGATATATAATAAATAACATCTATTAAGTAGTAAAATTTAATGAAAAAAAAANAAAAAAAAAGAAGTATTTTTAAACTTCTCATATCTTCATTTTCTTTAAACAATAACAATGATTAAAAAATATAATTTCAATTTTAAAATGATTCTACCAATTATAAAAACATTAAAATTATTGGCAAAAATTATTTTTCTTTATTCGTATAAAATAATCATAGATATGATAATAGATGTTATTTGTTAAAAACAATAATTTAAAAAAAAATAATCATAGAATTGTTAAAAATTACAATAAAGAAAAGAAAGATGTACAAAGAATTATTACAAGCGTACCTTTAACTATAAAAAATATTTTAATCATTATTAAGTAATTATGATATGATCACAAGATACTTTTTGTTTGCTTTACAACTTTTTGATAAAATAATATATTTTATATTCCTTTAATTTGTTACCCATACCTATATAATTCACAAAAAGATACAATTTCCATTTTTTTTAAAGATAAAATTTATTGTAATACTAGCCAATAAGAAAAAATTTTAAAACCTATTTATTTTTCTCCCCTTTTTTCATATAATGATTATATTTTATATAGTAATTTCAAAATCCATTTAAATATTTTAATTGAAAGTATGAAAAGAGTGAATGAATTATTTGAATATATCTTGCTTTTGTTTGTCTTTTAAGAAATATATTTTTGTTATTTATTTTTCGATTTATATTAGGTGAAATAAAAATGATATTAATTTTTTGGTTCAAAAAAAAAAAGAAATTTAATGTTTGTAAATTTTCGATGTGTCATATATTTTAATTTTTAAAATTTTTTTTTTATAAAATTTGAACTTTTTAAGTCCCCTTTCAAATAACACCAAAGATTATTATTATTCTTCATTTATTTGCCATTTTTACTTTTATTAGTCCCTTTATGTACGATAAACATTTTGACTAAAAACACATCATTTTATAATAAATGTTTTTTTAGTTAATTTCCACTTTTTTTATATTTTATTTACCTTTCACTTTCCTTTATATGAGAAAATAGTATATTTTTTCTGGTTTTTAATTTAAAATCATAATGATGTGATGGATGATACTTTCAAATTCACAGATATAAAAGGCATAATGTAACATTTTAAAGACTCAACAAATTTTTATATTTTAAAAAGTTTCTTTTACTTTTATTCATTAATTAAAAGATATAGATAGTATTAAGACAGTTTATAACTTTAGCCCTCTCCTTTCAAACTATTAAAACAATTTTATCCTTTTTCTAATTTTTATTATTATTAACTTTATCAGAATACATCAATTGAAAAGATTTAATTTTTTATAGTTTGTATAACAAATAACTTTTTATAAAGGAATAGTAATAAAACTTATATACTAAAATTATTTGAAGCAATACTGTTATCCCAAATATGCAAATAATGATTTAAAATTTACATATATCATTTCATTCAAATTTTATTCTTATACCTCTAACAAAGGTTTCATTTTATCGTTAAATAATTTATATTCAACTTCCATTTTTTTGATAACTGCATTTTAAACGTATGCTAATAAATATTTAAATAATTTACCATATATTCCAATTTATAACCATCCTGCTTTATAATAATCATTTATCAGATAAATTAGATATAAATTAAAATTAAAACTTTTTACTCTGTAAATAAAAAGCAAACAAATATAAATTGAAGGAGCAAAATTTGGTGCACTTTAAGAAGTTGTTATATTTATTCACACATTACTTTTTCATTTTTAATCATAATCTTCATCATCAGATCCATATTTTGCAGCAGCCATTATTTGGTTTGCCGTATGCATATAACATTGTTCACGATACGTCTCACCTCCCATTGCAGCAATTCTATCATTCTCTTCCTGAGCACGTTGTGCTTCCTGTTGACGAGCCTATATATTAAAAAAAAAACATGATTATTAATAAAAAAAAATTAGATAAGTTTTTTCATATTCCTTTTTTTTTTTAGTTATTAAACATATTTTAATAAAAAAAAAAAGTTTAAATTATCAAGAGAGAATATTTTTTAGTACCTTTATAGTAATTAACACTTTCTAGGCTAACACAATTACATATTCATTTACCAATTGTAGATATAATTTAAAGATATTAAAAATCTACAATTGTCTTATTATATATGAAGAGTAGTAATTTTTTTGTCATTATAATAATTGAAAGAATATAAATATGTGTAAATAATTTGTAAAAGTTTAAAATAGTTCTTTTGACTTTGCTATAGTTTAAAGAATATTTAAAGAAAGTTTGGTAACAATATTAAGCAATTGATGTCGTCATTTTAAGAATGACAACTTTTTAATAAAATTCAATAATATATTCTTTTACCTCATAAGATGTCTTCAAATTATTCATTGTTAAACCATAATTATCTACTAATAAATAAATAAACATGTCACTATGTATATATATATGTTGACGGATACCCTGATTTCAGAACAAAAATAAGTAAATTTTTAAGACTACACATAGCCTCAGAAAAATATAAATAAAATATCTAAATTTGGTATTTAATGAAACTATTAATATGCTTATACAAAGCTATCAAGATGGACATAGTCATCATATGGAAGCAAATCTTGGAATAAGTTTAGATACACTTAATAATGGTATGTTATTTAAATGTTTTTCAGTTTTTAATATTCCCAATTAGTTATCATTTTTGATTTAATGTTTTTATAAAATATTAATTTTATACTAAAACGTTTTATAGAGCTATAAACTTATTATAACAAGCTCTTATATTCTTTGTTTTAATAACATTTTATATTTAAAAATTTTTTATTAAACAAAATTACAATCTTCTAACGGATTTATCAATTTTAAAAGAAAATTATTAAATTTTATAGCATAAGAATCATTAACAAAATAGTTTTACTTTTTAATATCTTATTAATTAAATCTAAAAAGCCATAAATAATTAGATAATGTACAAATTTCTTATGTGCAACATATATTTTAAAAACTAAATTTATACTATTAAAAATGATAAAATTTTCTATGAACTACCTAAATATGTAAATGGGTTTATATCAATGTACGATAAGTTTTAAGAAAAGTATATCCTATTTCTTATTATATCTATTTTTGATTTAGATATCTTTTACTTAGCACAAATTCTATGTAATTAAAAATTGTTATAGAAAATTAACAAATACTTCCGAAAATATGTATTTTATTTTGATTATTATTAAATAAATGTCTATATATTTACTTAAATTATATAATTCTCTTCTATTAAATAAGTTGTAAGATAAAACATACCTCTTCAATTAATTGTTGTTGCATCATGTAAAGCTGTTCTTCTGGAATACCACATTTATCAAGTCTTGAATTTTTACGTTTCAATTTATTTTCTGCAGCTAACTTACATTCACCCAAACAACTATCTGCTGCTTCTACATAATCATTTGAAAATCCAAGCTTTATTAATGCTAAAATATGTTATATAAGAATGTCTTTAAAAATAATGTAAAAGTTTAATACTTTAAAATAATTTGAATGATACCAAAATAATAATTAGGTATATTTTTCTTAAATTATGGCACTTTATACTTACCATTTCTCACATGATCGTGACATATTGTTTTTCTTTGATCAGTTTGACTCATTTTCTGCGCTTCTTGCCCAACAATTTTAATAAATTCAACACAACATTGATTCAATAAATCTCTAGCCTCATTTGCTACTCTCATATCCGGAATAATGTCTTTTATGATCATATTAAGGCCCTTTTGTGGTAATCCAACCTCATTTTCCTCATCGCCCATTGTAATTGTTTAGTATTGGATTAAATTGTATTCTAAAAAAAAAGTTAACATTAGAAAATTAACAAACTTTTATAATAAAAGGGATGTATTAAAAAGAGATACACGCATTTAAATAAGAACTTGACTTATTGTTAAATATAAGCATTTTCAAATACTAATTGAACTAAACTTTACTACCAATTTTAGTTATCGTAACTTGAAAATATATAGTATTTAACTTGCTATCTTAATTTTTTAATCACGCAACTTAAGCTGCTATTACATAAATGTCGTGACATGACAAAATTCTTCCTTCCGTCTAATTGTTATCATTGTATTCATGAAAAATTTTCTTAAACTATTTCCACATTAAATTATTTCATTTATTTTTAACGTTGTTGACTCATACTATAAATTAAATCTGTCAAACGTTTTTAGAAGCTTTTCCAAATTTTAACTAAAAATGAACTAAATTTTTTGAATATGTTTTCCTTTGTGACAACTTTGTTTTAATAACTAAACTAATATTTTCTTCACTTTAAACATCATTTTAAAATTATTATAAATATTTATAAATATATAAATACGTTTTTTTTTNTTTTTTTTTCTCTTTTTAGTTTACTTGATGAATGATACACTGTATAAAAATTCGAGTTATATGGAAGAGAAAAATAATCTCTTCCAGACCACACAACTCATTCAAACCTCATCCTTAGGAGCTAAAATTAATCTAATAGCATACTGTTATATATTACCAGCTATATGTGTATTTGGAATAATTGGAAATATTATGAATTTAATAACATTAGCATCAAAACGGCTCAAAGCAGTATCATATATGTATTTAAAAGCTTTAGCAATTGCAGATCTTTTATGCATGCTTTTTGTTCTATTTTTTGTTACATGTGAAATTTTAACTCAATTAGGATATTCATTTAACAAAAGATATTCATACGGATTTTATCAAGCTCATCTTATGCTTCCATTAATTAATTGGGCTTTAGCTACGGGTGTTTATGTAGTTGTAGCTTTATCAATAGAAAGATTTGTTTCAATTGTCTTTCCACTTAAATTTAGAACATGGAATTCTCCAACAAGAGCTATGAAAGCAATTATAATAGCGTATATTTTTCCTGCAGTAATTTACATCCCATATGCCCTTGGTAGATATAGTGTTGGTAGTAAGACAACTGAAGATGGACAAGTTATCTACATGCCAATTGATAGCGATATTTCTCAAACTTTTGAGTGGCAGGTAAGATAAAATTTAAAATATATAAAATATAAAAAAAAAATGTTTTTATAAAATTTTTAAATAGTAAAGCTAATGAAATTTCTTACTTTAGATTTATAAATGGACAAGAGAAGGACTTTTAAGATTTGTGCCAATTATAGCGCTTTCTATATTAAACGGTAAAATTATGTTTGCATTTAAAAAAAGACAAAAAATGTTTAAAAGGCTGACAAAAAAACAAGGTAATAATTCAAATAAAGATGAAAATCTCTTATATCTACTTGGAGGAATTGTTGTAATGTTTTTTATTTGTAATATACCAGCAGCTGTAAATTTAGTTTTTATAAATGAAACTGTAAAAAAAAGAGTAGATTACCAACTATTTAGAGCTGTTGCAAATATTCTTGAAATAACAAATCACGCTTCTCAATTTTATATTTTTTGTACATGTTCCTCAAGTTATCGAGTTACATTTTTAAGGAAATTTCCATGTTTCAAAGGATATACAAAAAATCGTGAAAAACTTAGGACTTATTTAAGAAGAACACCTACAAATAAAAGCCTCCTTTCATGTAAAGATTCGGTCTCTGCTATTATGATATCTGAAAAAAATGCCATTATAAAGCATGGTAAAAAAGATATGGAAACTGATAGAATAGATTTTTCCATTTCTAATTCAGGTAATATTGCTCCAATAGAACAAATAAATTTCAATAACATTACCTCAAGACAAGAAGATCGCAAAGGGTTACTAGAAAGAAATAAAAATGGAATCATTCTAACACAAGAATTTGCTTTGCGTAACACTGTAACTACTAATAATAAGTCTAATGATCAAGTAGAAAAAAGTTTAACATGTCGTTTAGCATCATTAGATGAGTGTGTTCTAAGTGATGATAGTAGTCAATATTCATTTAATGATGAAAAAGACTTTTTTAAAAATCAGGACAATAATTATGAGTTGTCCAATGTATATTTATAACATTAAATTAATAAATTTAGAAAATATAAATAATATTTTATAATAATGTAAATAAAAGAGTTCACAAACATGAAAAAATAGCATTCATTTCAATTGTACATATTATTCCAAATTAGCTGGAAATGTCAGGAAGTATATGTTTTTTTTATTCTTTTAATTTATGATTAAAAACTTTTTTGTAAATGTTTATGTCTTATAAAACAAAATTTTTTTTAGTACGGATTTTATTTCTTACATTATTCCTTGAATGCAAATTAAATTTTTCAATATGCATGAAATATAAAAATTAAAAATGGTCTGACAAATTTTTCTTTATTTATACTAAATTAAATAGACCAACAACGACAAATTATTTTGCTTTTTCATAATTTTTTTTTTTTGCAATATTTTCATATTAATATTAAATTTGTTATTTTTTTTTATAATATTTGAATTAGAAAATTGTAAGAATATGGAGATTTTATTTATATAAAGCATTTGATTTTTTTATGGATTATTATAACTCTAAATTTTTTTTTGTTTAACCATTTAAAATGAAAAAGAATTCAAAAAGCAAGAGGACGAAAATTAGCAAATCGAATTATAATAGTAATAATAGAAATTCATCAAAATCAACTGTCATTTCACAATATTTACCAGATAAACCACCAAAAGTAAATCTTTTCTCTTTTTTACTAAAGAAGGAAAAAAGCGATGATGCGAAAACTGAAAAAATTTATAAGAAAAGTTTTACTATAAATTCAAATAGTATCACTAAAAGCAGAGAGCAAAGATTATCAAAGAGTTTAGAATTAAACTTTCCTGCTTCAAAAATAAAAAAAAGTACTAGTAAAGCAGAGATGGAAATTGAAAAAAAAATAAGTACTTCATTGGAATTAAAAAGTTTTAATGATAAAAGAACAAAATCTATTTCAATAAGCAAAACTCAATCAATATCTCGAAGAGGATCTAAAGATGCAAAATCTTCATTATTGTCTAAATCTATAAAATTAATGGGTTTACGTATGCCTATTGAAGAGTCGGAAAGGATAGATCCATTGACAAGTACAAATGATTTATTAAAACAATCTAAAATTTCTGAAGAAAAAAAGAATGAGGAAGAAAAAAAAGTTTCTTCAATTACTGTTAATGATGGAAGTGAAGAATGGTATACAAATCAAATGAAAAAGTTTTTGACAAGTTTGCCTATATGTCCATCATCTATTATAGAGAAAGAAGAAGCATTTTCTTGGCTATTGAAATATATAGATTATATTATAACACGATTATGTAATAGGAGATATTTTGAAGGTAAAATTAAAAATTGTATAGAACCCTTTTTTTCTGAATCTGATTTAATTAGAGTAAGTTTTAAATATTAGAAAATTATTCATTTTTTTGTAGATAATTCATCATGCTGCAATGTTATTTGAATCTGAACCAACATTATTGGAAATAAATCTGGATGATGTACGCAAAGAGATTAATGTTGTAACGGATATTCATGGAAGTTTGAATGATTTAATGAGAGCGTTTGGAATGTATGGTGCCCCTGGTGATACTACTTATTTATTTCTTGGTGATTATGTAGATAGAGGTGATTATGATGTAGAAATTTTAATATTTTTATTTCTTATAAAAATATGCTATCCACGTCACATATATCTATTAAGAGGTAATCATGAATTTCAAGATTTAAATGGAAAATGCAATTTTCCCTTAAATTGTCGGGTGTCATTCTCTTCTGGAAATTATTGGAAGTTATTAAATTTTGTTTTTAATAGACTTTCATTAGCAGCAATAGTTGAAAATGAAATATATTGTGTCCATGGCGGTATTTCACAATGGATCATATCAAGAGATTCCATTAAAAATATAAAAAAACCATACACCGATAATTATTTGATTGTTGAAAGACTAATTATAACTGACACTGTTTGGGGTGATCCATCTCTGGAACCTTGCGAAAAAATATTTCACGCGTCAAATCGAAATGTAGGATATTCATTTACAGGTGAAGGATTAACTCGTTTTCTTAAACTCATAGATTGCCAGGTCTTAGTACGTGGCCATCAACAGCCAACTGAAGGATTTAATACTATTTTTAATGGTTTATGTTGTATATTACATTCAAGACAATTAGATGAAGCTTCTTTTGCAAGTACAGTAAGAATTAGTAAATCATCTACCAAAAATAAAGGTAAAGTTACTATCAATGGACTGGTTTATAATTGTAAAGGTACACATCCTAAAGAATTAAGAAATCAAACACATATACGACTATATAATATGAAATTAAATATTGAAAAATCAAAGAATAAATATATTAATGACTTCCAAACTGAAAAATCAAATCCAATTTTAAAAAGAAAGAAATTAAAATCTGATAAATCATTAAACGAATGCCTTTATTGCACAAAAAAAGAGAATTATGAAAAAGAATTCTGTTCTCGAGAGAAGATATATATAAGCAATAGTCAACTATATGCATTTATGATTAGACGAGGTTTTTTAAGATTAAAATCACTTGGAAAAATTATTGAATTGAATGATGAACAAAAAGTTATGCATTATTGTGTTAATGTATTTCCAATATTCCTTGACTTTATGTCAGGAATAAATCAAAGAGATCCTACAATGACTACTGAGGGTGATAAAAAAGTTATGGAACAACTAAATGAAGAATATAAATTCAAAGGAGTCGATACTACAATAAAATGTATTTTTCAAATGAAACATTTACCATATCCAAATATTTATGATAATATTAATTATGAAAATGATTTTATCTTTTCTAAAACTTATTTTGGTACCAATTCTTCAGAAATGTCCGTACAATTGAGTAAATCTATGTCAACAAACAAAGGGTATAGCTCACAGGATGAGTCTTCTTAATTTTAATAATTTAGCTTAGTACGACAAATAACAATATTTAAATCTTAACCTATAAGCTTGAACGATGTAATAAAACATTAAATATAATTAATTATCACAATTTATGAATATATAAATACACAGCTTTAAAAGTTTTTTTTTACATGTATATATATATAATGTGAAGGCTCCTTACAAATTAACCGGATGTAATATTATCAATTTCTTATCACATAAATATTTTAAAAACATGCTTAAAGATAATTAAATTTGTATTATTGAAATTAATGTCAAAATGAAACATTATCTTACTATTTTTATATATATTGTTGCTGTCACTTTTACAAATATAATCTCTAAAAAAGTTTATAAAAGGTAATTTTAGTAAAACTATTTTTTATAATAATTAATTTTTATTTATTCCGTTTTTAATGTGGTACTGTCAAATGAAATAGAAGAGAAAATTTTTAAAAATTACGTAATAAAAAAGAATTTTGATGTATGGAGAGATATTTCAGAAAGATCAAAATCAGCTGATATTGGCGTAGATTCAATTAGAAAGATAGAATTTATAAACTTTCTAAAAGCAAATAATATTAAATATTCAGTTAAAATTAAAAATTTATCCTATATTCTTGAAAAGGAAGAAAATGAAATTAAAAAAAGAAAAATCTTTAAAAAAGGTGATCATCCAAGTACAATAAGTATTGATGAATATCACGATTTGTCAGAAATTAACAATTATATAGATTCACTCTCCTTTTATTTTAATAATGTTAAATTAATAAATATTGGAAATTCATTTGAGAATAGAACAATACAAGGAGTTATTATTTCAAATGATAATAGTATTAATAAAAATAAAGTTCTTATAAATGGATGTATCCATGCTAGGGAGTGGTTATCATGTGCAACAATGGTATGATTTTTAAAAAATTATATTAATTATTGTTTAAGATTTACATTATGAATGAATTAACCACAAATAAATATGAAGATTTTCTTGATAAAAATGAAATACACATAATACCTGTCGTCAATGTTGATGGTTATGTATTTTCATGGACGAATGATAGATTATGGAGAAAAACAAGATCTGGACCAAGAAATGGATGTTATGGAGTTGATCCTAATAGAAATTTTGATTATAAATGGGAATTTTCTGGATATTCAACAAATCCTTGTGATGAAACATATGCGTATGTGTTAAATAAAATTATTTTTAAAATAATATTTATAGTGGTCCTTACATTTTTTCAGAACCAGAATCAAAAGCATTAGGGGATTATTTAAAAAAATTTTATATTAATGGAAATCCTTTTAATATATATTTTGATATACATACATATTCTCAAGATTTATTTTACCCATTTGGATATAAAGATGGTAGCTTAATTTTATAAATAATATATATTTATTTTTAGTATATCCAAAAAATGTTAAAGAATTAGAAGATCGTTCCTCTAAAGCAGTCAAAGCAATATTTTCATTACATCAAAGTGTATTTAAATTTGGTTCTATTGCAGATATTGTTTATCCCGCATCTGGATCAACTGTTGATTATGCAATGTCTGTTGGTGGGGTAAAATATTCCTTTGGTATGGAATTAAGACCTGGTAGTTATATCAATAATGGATTTATATTACCAAAATCACAAATTATTGATGGGGCATCTGAAGCATGGGCAGGAATGTATTCGATCATTAATCACTCATGTTTTATACAAACTAACATTATAAGTTTATGTATTTCACTTATTTTATTATATTTGAATGACTTATATATTATTTAATAATTTTTCTTAATATTTTCAATGAAATGATAAATTTTAAAAAAAATGATAAATCTCAAAAAAGAATCTTATCATATAAAATAATTATAGTTTTCCGCTTTGTAATCTATATAAAAAGTGTAAGATAGTACGTGGTTAAATGTTTGTAAATACAATTTTTATGCAAACATTTATAAAGAACTAAATAGGTCAGTGTTTCTAAAATAACATTTTAAGTACACTTACTTTCATTAGATACTGCTAATATAAGAAACGTTAAGTAATGTTTAAATCAATTTTAAATTGTTTTTTATTATTCTACATTTATAATAATCATAGCGTATATGGTGCTTCTCCTAAAGCAGCTACACCATTGGGCTTCTATGAAGGATTTGAGTATAAAGATGCATATGTATACTTAGGTATAAAATATGCATCTTCTCCTGTTGGAGAAAAACGTTTTGAGGTAAGAAATTTGTTAGCTCATTTTATACATCTTGTAGAAACCAACAATTGTTGAACGTCATGATGGTATTTATGATGCAACTTATTATAGAAATGCCTGTCCAACTGGTCATCGTCATGAATTTATTTATACACAACAAAATATAAGTGAAGATTGTTTATATTTAAACATCATGACACCTAAAAAGGAACCCGAATCTAAAAAGGGTTACCCAGTTTTAGTATATATTCATGGTGGTGGTTTTTCATTTGGCGACTCTGCTTCATTAGGATATAAAAAATTAGTAGAAAATATTGTTAGCCAAGGTATTATTGTAGTTACAATCCAATATCGTTTAGGATTTCTTGGATTTGCAACAACGGGCGATTCTATTCTTCCAGGAAATATTGGACTTTGGGATCAAACTTATGCATTATATTTTATTGATGGAATAATAACAAGTTTTCGTGGAGATCGTGATGATATTTCAATTAGTGGAACAAGTGCAGGTTCTGCTTCAGTAGGTGCTTTAACTATAAGTCCACATTCCAATTATATGTTTAAAAGAACAATTCAATTTAGTGGTAGTATTTTTAATGATTTTGGTTTATCAGAACAAAGTGATATTTATAGTAAAAATTTATTTGAATCAGCTGGATGTTTATCCGAAAATTCACTTGATATATTAAATTGTATGAAAACAAAATCATTGGATGAATTATATAATGCTATGGATAAAGTAGGTATTCATTCAAGTATATTTACTGATCATATGTTTACACCAAGATTTGATGATGACTTTTTTCCTGCCAAATTAGAAACATTAATTAAAGCTGCTGAACCAATACCATCAATGATAGGTCTTGCAACAAAAGAAAGTTCCGTTTGCTTATTTAATGATTTTAATAGAACATATAATATGGATCAAGAAACTATTGAGCAATTTGATAAAAGATCACTTGAAACATTTATTGCTCAAATTGTTTTACCTTATGATGAAACAGGAAGAAGTGGAGGAGCTTTTAGACATCATTTGTTTAATTTTGTTGTAGACAAAAATCCACCTCCAGAAAATGCTAGTTTTAAAGAAAAAAGGCAACATTATTTAGAAAAATTAGTTGAAATGGTTTCTGATTTAACAATAAATGTTGGTGTATATCATGAAATTCAAATAAAATTACACAATGATTGGCCAATATACTTCTTTACAATGGATCATTACAATGAATATATGCAAAGAAATCTTCCAGTTAAAGGAGCGACTCATGTTGCTGAAGGGAGTTATGTATTTGATGTAGACCCTATACCAAAGGATAAATATACTGAGGAGGATAGAAATTTTGAGAAATCATTATGTGCTAGTATATCAAACTTTGTTAAGACAGGAAATCCTTCTTTAGAAAATATTGAATGGAAAAGTTTGACAAAAGATGAACCATCAAGACATTTAAGTTTTGATGGAAAGGGCAACAAAATTATACAAGAGTACAATCCAGAAAGAATAGCTTTTTATGTCAAAGAGTTACCTAAAAAAGTTGGGACTGGGATTTTAACTAAAACAAGATTACCTTCAGCTGAATTATATAGAATTCACACAGAACTTTAATTAATATTTGTAACATTATTATCAGTTTAAAAATTTAATCTTTATTTTATTTTTAACTGTATAAATCATTAATAAGTACACTAGTATGGTTAATTGAAAGTTATAATTTTCTTATCATATCAAAATATTTTATCAATAAGTCTATAATTTCTTCATTCATTAATTATATTTTTCACTTGTAAAATTTTATAACCTAAAAGAATGAGAATAATATTGTTTATTTTTTCTACATTATCATTAGTTTCTTCATTTTTATTTGATGATATTTTTAATTTACCTAATGAAGTATTAAAGAAATTTCCAGTTTTTGCTATAGATGGTAACAATTGTAACGATGTTGCATTTAATCATTGTCAAGTATGTCTTTTACTATTAAAAATTAATAAAAAAAATTTAGTATTCATTTAATGTAGCTTTAAATATAGATACATCATTAACATGGAGAAATGGTTCTAATTTTATGTATGCTGTTGAAAAATCAATCTTTAAGAATGGTACAGCTAAAGGTTTTATTGGGGCTTGCCAAGCAAGAAAAGCATTTTATAATTGTTTAGGAGACATGTACTCATCGTGTGTTAATAATTATTATCTTATTTCAAAAATGTCAAATACAGATGATATAAGCGAAGCATATAGATATACAGGTTTTTTTAAAACATTCGATTTTGCATGTAATGGAGGATTTGAAATTGGTATTAGGGAATATAATACTCTTAGTTCTCTTGATGAAAGTACAACTGCTCAAAATTGTATGAAATCATTCGATTCATCAGTTGGTTCACAATCAGATCAAGTATGCAAGGCAGCTGGTGCTTATGCAACTTGTCTCCAAAATTATTTCAATAGTCAACTAGGACTTATGGAAGGATGGTGGGTATGTGAAAGAACTCGTAGTGGATTTGCAGAAACTTGTCCACAAATAAAATGCTTAGTAACCGCTAATCCAACAAACTAAATATACTTTTATTATAAAACTTATATAATAAAATATTTTTAAAATAAATATTAATTATATTTATTTCCATATTGATCTTCCATTGTTTACACTTAAATTATTTCCATAAGTAGGTCTATTTGGAGATTTATAATTAGTTGAATAATTACTTCCTCTTCTTAATCCAACACTGCTAGGTCTTTTATCTTTACAAAATGGCATAATTGGTACAAGCAAAAAACATGCAGCTTTAACATCTTCAATATTTTCTTCTCTTGTAGAACAAGTTAAATCAGCTAGTGTTCCACGGCGATTATTTTGTTGATATGAACTTAATGTTAATGGATCAAATCCTTTTTTATTATATAATAAACTACTTGGTTCAAATTGATCTAAAATTCCAATATTTTGTTGATTTCTTCTAACATTTGTAAGCCAAAACATGTCATCTTTTAATGCTCTTCTATGCCTCTATAATAATATATTCCTTTTATAAATATTATGACATGTAAACTTACTTTACTTAACCAAAAATATAACATAGGATTTGTAATTATCGATGTCATAGCGATTATGTTAGCACATAAAGTGATAAAATATCTTTCTGTCAATTGTACACCAAAATCTCTTGCCATATTACATAATGTTAATGGTGCCCAAGAACCAAGGAAAACAAAAACCATCATTATTAATACATACATAACACGTTTCTTACGAATTGCAGTTTGAGCTTGTTGTGCTTGTGTTAACATCGATCCTTTATTAACAATCCAATCTTCACGAACTTTTTGTAATATATGCCAATAACAAAATCCCATCACTACAGATGGAATAATAAATTGAATAAATACCAAAAATACTCCATAACCCGTTTGTATTTGAGGTGATGGCCAATAAAGTTCACCACAAAATTCTCCACATAAAGTAGCAGCATCTCCTTGAATTACTTTTAAACCAGATGTTACAAATGATGGTACTGATATTAAAATCGATCCTCCCCACATAAACACCATAAAAATTTGTGCTTGAAGAATACTATATGGTTCCTTCATTGGTGTGACAATACTTCTATATCTATCTAATGCTATGAAACATAAACTATAACTTGTCACAAGTACACAAATACTTTGACATGGTGATATTATTTTACAAATAAATGCTCCAAGTAACCAAACTTTCTTATGTGAAACAAGAGGAGTAATTGCTAAGGTTGTAAAACACAATAAAATATCAGCAATAGCTAAATTGATTAAAAATATATTAGCTACTGATTTTCGTTTTCTAATAACCATTGATCCAATTAAAAGGCCATTACATAATAAACCAAGTAAAAATAAAATAGCATAAATTATGTAAGAAATAATCTTTAATAAAAAAATTTCATATAAAATTTATTTAAAAAGTATAATTTGACAAAAAAACTTACAACAACATCTGGTCTAGAGGATAAATCTCCAGTATATCTCATAAATTTTTCAGCATCAATACAATCTGTTGTACCATCAGCAGAAAGTTTCATTATAAAATAATCTTTACTATCGTCAAAATAATCGTCACTTAAATAATTATCTTGGGTAAAGGAAAAATTTGAAATTTCTAAATCTTGATTAATATTGTCAATACTATTGTTGTTAAGAAAAACTGTAAAATTAGATGTTAGGTTCATCTTCGAAATATGTTTTTGAAAATTTTGAAAATAATTTCAATTAATATACTTAGGATAGGTTAAAAATATTATTTTTCAAATAGTTTACATAAGAAATCGAAGATTAATAATTATAGAAGTAGGTGTAAGAAATATATTGGATAATAAGCCTTCTTCTGTTGACAACAAGTAATATAAAATTCAAACTCCCACAAATATCATTTAATTTAAAAACAATTCATAAAAAATTATTGTAATAAATTTATATATTTCTAGAATATTGAGAAATAATAGAGAAACAATAATGCATTATTAAACTAGTTATAACCTTTGTATTATTATAAATTAACCTTCTCTTCTTGATATAATTAGCAAAAAATAAAAATTTTCTTTTTCAAAATTCTTTTATCCACAAAAATAATTTATCAAAGACACTCTCTATTTGCTATTTCTATATTTATCTTTAATAAAAATATGCTTGTAGCCATATCTTTTTCTACTTCAACTTTTCAAAATTTAAGTAAAAATGATGTAACTTCATGTTCTGATAATGCCTATGTAGTCTTTTACTTATATTTCTTAAATATCCTATAATGATACACCATCATATATGCCCTAGTGGTAAACTTTCTGATAAGTACCTCCTCTTATATTTGATAAAAAAAAAAATTTTTAGAATTTACTAAACCAAAAGAAAAGCATAAAATCTAATTGAACTTTCACGAAATTAAAGCCTATTTATAACAATTCAAAATAGGATATTGTTTTATCTTTTTAGTATAAACAATCAAAAGGCATCCTCAAACTCACTAATATGATAAAAAAATTTTTTTTCATCATACAGAATGATTTTTTATAATCCCTAACAATATATTTTTATTTATTCATTGGTATACGTATAGTAATGCAAAATGAGTAATTTTATGTATACAAATTTAAACTTTATAAATAGAAGATATTATTAAAAATTATAATTGGAAATGGATAATATTAAAAAAGTACAAAATTAATTGAATAAAATAATTATTAATTAATAATATACAGTATTTAAATGAATAAATAGTTAATTTAAGCTTATTATAATGTGAATAAAAATATTTCAAAAAAAAAAACAAGCACTCAAAAAAGATTTATAAAACATTTTGTATAACTTTTTTTCTCCTAGTATTGTCATTTATAATATAAACTTCAATTTAGTTTGAAAAAAAAGTTTTCTATACTATTACCACTTACCATATAATATTGAATGTTAGCTCAATATGTGCGATTAATTTTATTATATTAACTAGGATTTCCTAAGGGTACCATTAGAAAACTCTAATAATAAAAATAAGTTAGGATATCATCTCAATTTAAAAAGTTTCAAGCCTTGTTAGTTTCATATTTACTTTGTTACAACCGTAATTAATAAAACTTATATAGATATATGATAATCATTAGAAATAAAAGTAAATATAGAAGGATATTTATAATAATTTTAGATATATTATCAAAAGATAAAAATTATGAAAAAAAATTTAAAATATATATTACTTTTATTTTATTTTTTAAAATTTTAAAAGAAATTAAACTATAATATACTTAAGTACATAACATTTTTATTAAATGTGATATCTATTTTATGTTTAACAAAAAATTAATTGGAATCAAATTAATATAGTATATTTTGTTACTTTTAATTATTGAAATACAACTTTTCTGTTTTTCTATAAAAATACCACTCTTTCTAATACACTTCAATATAAAAATTAAGGAAGAAACTTTTTTTACTATTGAAATTTATTCCTCATTATAAAAGTAAAATAAGTATTTTACTCAAATAGGTATTACAATTTTTAAAATAAAGAGATTAAAATATCTATTTAAAAGAGAAAGTTACCAGTTTAGAAACAAATCAAATTAATATAGTATATTTTGTTACTTTTAATTATTGAAATACAACTTTTCTGTTTTACTATAAGAATACCACTCTTTCTAATACACTTCAATATAAAAATTAAGGAAGAAACTTTTTTTATTATTGAAATTTATTTTTCATTATAAAAGTAAAATAAGTATTTTACTCAAATAGGTATTACAATTTTTAAAATAAAGAGATTAAAATATCTATTTAAAAGAGAAAGTTACCAGTTTAGAAACAAATAAAAATTTAATATTTATACAAATTGTTTAGAGTTTAATATAAGAAGCTTAATTGAAAAATCTGATTTGATTTATTTTTCATGGACACCAAAATTGCCTTGAGATAAATGATGATATGGTTAGTAAAGATAGATAGTGAAAGAAACGTATTTTAAAGATTTATATAATTTAAATGGATATATTTTTTTTCGTGTATTTTTTTCAAATATTTGAATAATAAATATGATTGTAAATTTTAAATGTGTAAAATCTATTATTTTTGATAAAACAAGAGGGTCTAATTTCCTACAAATGATAAATTGTAAAATTATTTAAATCATTTCTGAATTTCTATATTGTCACGTTATTAGAAAGCTTTAAATAAGTTGTTTTTAATAAAAAAAAAAGTACAAAATATATAATAAAATGTTTTTGAAAATAAGAAGAATAAAATTTTTATGACCTTTTTAATATATTGTTAAGTGGTTTTATAAAAAATGCAACAATTTTTTTTTAAAAAAAATAGTTTGTATTTTCAATTATCCAAATTATTTATGTACATTTTTAATGTAAACAAAAACAATAAATCCACGACGTGATATTAAACAATTTTTTTAAAATATATTATTTCACATATAAATTAAACTTAATAACAAAAAAAAAATATTAATTTTTAAAGATTATTTTGGAAAAACAAATTTTATAAATAAAAGAGTGTAGACTTGGGCAAGAATATTCTCAATAAAATTTTGATAATAAACTTTCTAACGTAAATAATTATGTATGTTTTTTTAGGACGATAAAAATTTACTTTATTAAACATTGAGGGCATTTAGAATATAAATTAAAAATTTTGAAATACAATATTTTGTAAAAATAATTGTATAATATATTTTTTAAAGAAACAATATTAAGGCTAAAACCTTTGTAGTCCCTACCATATTTTCTCTAAATATAAAAGGTTTTTAAAATTAAGCTAGTTATTTATCTTGAGTCAAAAGATGAAATCATTTAAATCTATTGATAGTTAATGTATATAATAAAGAATTCTTTATATGGAGATAAAAAAATATAATTTACATTTATATCGGTGTGAATAAAATAACTCTATACAATTATTTTTGGGAGCTTTATTTGCCATATATAAAGTTTTAAATAAAAGAAATAAGCATAAAATAATACAAAGCATTTTTTAAAGGTAACAATTATAAATGTTAAATTATTTGAAATTAAATTTAAGATAACGGCAAACAAAGCAATAAATTAATATTCTTTTTTCAATATGAAGAGATCCAGTATTGAAATATAGATTATTGTTACATATAAATCAAATACAGTTATATACTATATAATTATCTTAAACTTCTTTTATTTTTTTTTCCGCACGACACACTTTTTTGGGAAAAAGAATTATTTATTCCTTATTTTGAAAAAGAAAAATTCTATTTACGAAAACGTTGGGACAACAATTGCAGTTGTTGAAGGAATTCTTGATTAGTTTGTTCTTGCGGCATAACAGGAGTTATCATATTATTAGAGAGAAGTGGAAATTGATTTGTGATAACAAAATTGGGAGAAACCATCATAGTTGGAAAGATACTCGATGGTGATGATGAAGCAGAATCTTGTTGTTCTTGCGGATTATATCCTAAAAAGGCTAGTGGAAAATTATTTAACATATTAGTTGAGTTTAAACCACGATTGAGGGGTGATGAGGATGTAATATTATTATGGAATTCCTCATTTGTAGCAGGTTTTTGATTTCTAATTTTTTCTTTTCTTTGTTTTCTCCTAAGTTTTATTTGATCAGCCATTAAACGTTGTCTTTCAACAACAACTTGACATTTAACACAATCACAATTACGATATGGACATAATTTTTTATGGCCTTTCAAACGTGATTGTACTCCATGTTGAGCACATCTTTGACAATGTGGAAGTCTTTCATTGTTAGGAGATATATTATTATTTTTAGAAGAATTATATGGTGGTGAAGGTACAGTAGGAGATGTAATTGGTTCTTCACTTGAAGTAGAATTATTATCAGATGCAGCCATTTGATTAAGTTTATAATTTAATTCTCTTCGTCTATCAACCATCTTAAATAAAATTTTAAAAAAATATTAAATTAATAAAATTTTTAATAAAAATGTTAAGCTTACGGAACACGCGTTACATGTACAAAATCTAAAATCACATTCATTTTTATGGGTTTTCCTAATGTAGAAAACTCCATGATTGAGACATCGTTGGCAATAGTAAATTTTTTTAGCTGTTTCAAACAACTCTGGTACAATGGATTCAATATTCATATTTATTATACTATGCCGGTTGCCAAAACCTGCTTATCAAAAAGACAACCTAAATGAGTTTTTATTAAAAATTGCAATAAATAAAGTCACGAAGGAAAGCTAATAATAACACGCTATTAATATATAAAATAATTGTAAATGTTTTCTCAATAATATAATAAGCATATTTAATTTGATCTGCCGTTATATCAAAGAAAATAGCGGTTTAGTAGTTAAGAAAAAACTAAAACTAAATAAATCAAAACTAAAAGCTATTTATTTTAAGCCAATTATAATCGGCAATTGAATATGTCATATAATGTATTAAAAAAATTATGTCAGCTAACGTTTATCCTTACGGTTAAAATATACATTGGATATTAAAATATAAATTCTAATTAAAAGTATGTAATTTGTTTAAATGGTTATATATTTTATGAGTATTTGTAGGAGTGCAAAATAATAAAAATTTAAGATTCAATTTTGACAGAATAACATCGACAATATATTTCATCAAATAGACACTTTTAATGTTGCTAGATTGGTAAAAAAGCTGATGTAAAATAGATAAGCAACTATAAATGATCCAAGAAAAAAAATAAAAAATGTCGTTTTCAAACCAGTGCTGACATGTGTAAGAATAGTATATTAATATAAAATGCTTTTTGATTACATAATATGGAATCAAATATGAAACAAAATGGGGGGAGCTTAGTTTTTTATGAATCTAAAATATCCTCTTGCAGTTGAGGTTTGATATTATACCATATAACACCACCATTTTATTGTAATATGAAATAGACATATTAGAGATTCATGTCTCTGAGTACATTTATATTATTCTATTAGTATATTGAACCGTTATAAAATACCACAAATCACGCCTTAATTTGAATTAAACTGTATATATAGACATAAAAATGATTAACAACATATCTTAAAATAAAAAAAAAAGATTGTTAAAAAACATACATAAAATGAAAAATGGTGTAACGTATAAGAAATTAAGATTTAAAAGATATGTTGATGAGGTAATATCATGTAAAATTGCAGTTACATAAAACTTTTCATTCTTAAAATAAAAATAAAAAGTTAGAATAATCTTCTTATTTCAATTTCCGGAAATGGTATATAATTGGTTAAATCATTGTATCTTCTACCATATCATTTCTAAATAAATAATTTAAACCCTTTCCGCTACATTGGTATATAATTACAATTTTGACGGTGATTTATTAAAATATGAAAAAAAAATTTATTTTGAATAAAATAAATTTTAAAATGGATGATGTAACATAAACAATCATCAAATAAGATTAATTATTCCTACATATTTCTCACCTATTTTTAATTTTATTAAACTTTACTACAAATTTTCTCTTTAAGGTTTTTTTTAAAAATATACATACTTACATCATAGAAAATTAGTAAAGACAAAATATCATATTATAGAGGTCCATAAAGAAACACATTAAAATAGATTAAAACATTTAACACAACCTTCTGCCTTTTACCAATAAATCAAAGCTACTTTTTTGATCTCATTTTTACGTCTACATTCATAGATGTTTGGCACAGTTAAAAAACCACATGATAGTTATAGTATAAAGGGAAAAAATCTTTTCTACTTGGCATCTGTCTAAAATACTTGGTATGATAAAATTATGATATTTGTAATGGTAATATATTAGGAAAAATATATAAAATATTAAGAAGAAACTATAAATATGAATAATATACAACCTGTATTAAAATAATAATAATTATGTTTGCCTTTTCTAATATTTTTATGGCGATTTAATATAATGGAAAATTTAATGTATAAAAAGATTTATACAGAATTTGAAGAAGTTTAAAATGAAGGGTACTTAAGTATTAAGAAGAATAAAAAAGTAATATACTTTTCTTTATTATCTATATTAGAATAGATAGGGATTGATAAAAATTGTCTGTTGTAGTAAGAATATATAGACGAAAAATTATATTATACATATTTAAATGTTTCAATGATATAAGTACAAATAGTACTAATTTATTAATCAAAGTTAAGAATTGAACTGTTCTTCCTATGTACCTGAATGAAACATTTTTATCACTTTTAATACTTTTAATTATTTTTAAGAGGCTGGCGATAAATTTTTGTTATAAATATAAATATACCACACTATCCTACCAACCTTGTTGGTGTGAAATAAAAAATTAATTTTTGTTATAATATAATAAAAATTTAAAAAAGGAACAGCACCTATCTTACTATACATTTACATTACCAATTGTCTAAAAAAAGAAATATATGTATTTTGTCTCTTTACTTTCATATCACATTTATCTAAATCATTCTATATGTTTGAGCATTTTTTTTATCAATCTAAAGCAACCCATTTCTATAATATATTCAATTCCATAAAAAACCAAAAGTTGTTTAAGTAGTTTGAAGATAATGAGTATAATATATTTATCTGGGTAAGAAAAATATATATAAATGATCAAAAAATTATTATATTTTTCTGTTGAAACATAAAAATGAACGCTTTCTATTATTAAATAAATGTCTCTACTTTTATTGAAGGCCAATTTAATCATTTTTTGGCCATTCTTCATTATACAACACATCATTTTTTTTACACTATAATTGAATATTGACAGTCTTTTAAAATACAATAAGAAGATTAAAAAGAAATGTCAATTGTAAAAGGAACAGTGTGAAACAGGGATATTAACACGTAATTGCCTTCATCTTTTGTTATTCCTATTAAATGAACACAAACAAACATTATTCTCATTTTGACCAACAAAAAAATAAATTTATATTAAAGTACTTACAAATAAATCACTCAAAGATTTTTAGCCAACTTGCGAGTAATATTTAAAAAAAAAACTGACCTTGCAGTAATTAGTTAATAGACCTTTTCGTTAATTTATTATTTAAATACATAATATAGAACAGATGAGTAAAATATTAGATAAAATGGTTATTTGAGATGATTTTTAAATCAACCCGCTGTTGACAAAACAATTTGCTCATTGACAATCACTGATATAAAATAATTTGTTTCAAAATGTTAATTAATATAAGCACTTTATATATAATACTAAACATTTCTTGCATATTTTATCAGTTATTGAATGTGTCTATAATTTTTCAGAAACATTTCAAATGTAACTATTCTCATCATATTACAATTTGATTAAAAAAGTTTCAACGACACTTATACACAATGTTATTCTTCTTTTTAAAAAATATAAAGATATACATATATTCTTTTCCTATATAACAATGATATTCTTAATTTCAAATAAACAAAATTGTTTTATTTTAAAAAATTCGTATACATGATACCTTACTTAGTAAGTCTTTTTATAAAAATAAACTCTCTCTCTAACACATATATATATATATACCAACTTATATATCTTTTGAAATACATTAAAAAATGATAAATTATTTTTTATTTGTTAGCCTGAATATATGGAACATATTGTTTAGATAATAAAAAAAAAACAGTTGCCTTTGAGCATAATCATTGTTCTTTAAGTTTAATGACTTTTTGGTATAGTTAAATTAAACATGATAAGTTACGATAATCTCTAAATAAACTATCCCTTTCTCTGCAGTTTGATCATAAAATATGATACTACAAATTTTATTTCATTTTAAAAAGTGCTATGTGTATTGCAATAACAGTTAATAAGAGTTATTTTATGTTTTTCCAACAAATAGAGAGATAGATTATCTTGTTTCACAATTTGCATTATTTCAATTTGACGTAGTTATAAAATAACATCTCAAAAATGCAGACAAAGAAAGGCTATAACAATTTTATTATACATAATTTTTTTTTGCACTCAATTTCATAACATTTTTTGTTAATGCATCTTTATGCCATTCATTTTCCCTCATCAAATATGTCAGCGTTCAGACAATAAATCTATTACAATTTTCATTTTTCAAATGGCTTTCTTTATGTTGAGGACCACCTGAATAGTTTTTTATTTCCCTCCATTTTGCATATTTAATTTATTTTAAAAAAATGAAATAAAATTTATATCATCAGCCTTCATTAATATAAACAATTTTGGGGAAATTGACAGCTGTAAGAAACAATTTATACGATAAAAATGAGGGAATGGATTGAAGATTTTTATCTTTACTCTGACATCTGACATTTACAAGTCAACAGGAAGCTGGATAAATAGTTATTAATTTTATATACATCCAATAAAAGACAAGATACAATTAATTTTCTCATACTGCCAATAAATAAACTTTTATAATTTTTGGAGGTCGATATATTCTCTCTAGTTTTTAAATATACTTTTCGTTTTCATATATATATATATTCTTTTTAGATAATGTTGAAACAATTCTTATTCCTATTTTTAATTTTTAATAATTTTGTTCTTTCTAATGTTTACAATTATGATTATTATAATAAAGAGAAACAATTAAATGCAATGGAAAAATGTAACATCACATCAAATAATTTTCAATTTTTTACACAATATAATTTAGAATGTATTGATAATGAGTTATGGTCATCAATATATAATAAACAACATGGTTAGTTTTTACAAAAATAATTATAAATTAATTTAATTTAGTATATACTTGTTGTAATCTTTTTCAACCATTTAATTGTTCATCCAATTGTATTGAAAATCTTAAAAATCCCTTTTTAAAAGAACAAGATCGTCTTGTTGAAGCAGTTAAATGTCATCTCCCAAACGATAGTGATCCTGAATATTGTCATCTTACATTAAAACTTCAAATGACAAATTGTTTTGGAATGTGTATAAATTACTTTTTATCTTTTCCCAATGTACAAGAAATTATGAATCATAAAAAGGTAAATTATTTTCTTCACCCATCAAATAAATTTTACAAAGATTGTCGTAAAACTATAAAATTTGAAAATCTCAAACCATGTATTGGAAAGGAAATCGACAAATAAGGATATATATATTATATTGTTCCCAAAAAAAAAAATATTAAATATATAGCAAAATTATTAATAATGGTTTTTTTTTTCATGCAAAAATTTAATGCAAATGCTTCTTTGTTTCAAATTTCATCATATAACACAATATATTTTTAAAATATTTTTTTGTTTAATAAAGTAATACTTTAAAATGTATATTTATTACTAGAAAGTTATTTATTATTTAAGTTTAACAATCTGTAATTTCTCATAATTTTTATTTGTGAATATGCAGTAAATTGTTTCATATTAAATTTTTCATTCTACATTGTGTAATAAACTTTGTAATAATATCTTACTAAGTAATAGTGTTAACATTTGATAAGTTTTTGATAAATTAATTGAAATAAAACTCACTTGTTAAAATATAGGAAATGCAGATGTTTTTAAAAAAAAAATTTATTATCACAAGAAGATTAAATTAATTGGTAATACGTTAAGACAAATTAGCTGGTTATTTATTAACCTATTAAACATTAATGGATTTGAATATATTATAATGTAAAATATTGAAAGTTTCAGAAGAAGAAGAGGAAGTAACAAAGGATGAGGCAATGAAAAATACGATTTCAAAATTTTTATTGTAATTCATATTTTATAATAATTAGATATATAACTTTTTGGAAACAATTGTATCCATAATGATGTTCACAAATAAAAACGTTATATAATTTTTTATACATAGAAAAGTTATACATAAAAATTTTTAAATAGCTGATATTACATAATTCATTTCATTTTTAAAAGTATATTTATGCTGCAGGATTTTGACATTCACTAGTTTTGTTAGCCATAAGAAGTTGTTTAGGTGTAGGGCGGTAGACTTGGAAAGCACATGAAAGATTCTCTCTTACAGTCATAGTAGCGGCTGAGTTATCGAATTGTCCGCAATAATGTGGCGCGGAAAATATAGTAACCATTTTACGATTAGCAAAGAATTCATATCCATCTTGAACTACTTGATGTGCTCTGGCTACTAAATCAATATTGAGACGAAGGCATGCATCCAATACAACATCTTGTCCAAAGACATATGATACTCCACGTGTATTCGTTTGCCATCCTTTAACCCATTGATCTGGATCAGCCCAAAGAAGATCAATTCCCATAGATGGATTTGGTGGATCTTGTGGTCTTGGAAGACTTCTTAATTGATCAATACATTGTAATTGTGGTGATAAACCACCATGCATACAAAGAATTTTTCCAGAAACAAGACCACAAAGTGGCATATAGTTAAAAGTATCTTGGAAACAATTCCAAAGCTTTGATGATTTGTAACGACGATTACATTCTTCAAAGAATCCATAAACTCTGTTAATAGCTGGACATTCATGATTTCCTCTTAATAAGAAGAAATTTTCAGAATACTTAATCTTATAACAGAAAAGTAAACATATTGTTTCAATACTTTGACGACCACGATCAACATAATCTCCCAAGAAAAGATAATTTGTATTTGGTGGGAAACCATTCTTGTCAAAAATTCTTAATAAATCTGAATATTGACCATGGGTATCACCACAAATAATTACAGGTGGTTCTACTTCTACTAATGATGATTGAGAAATAAAGACCTCCTTAGCCATTTGACAAAGAACCATAATTTCTTGTTCATTGATAGTACTTGTTAATCGTCCCCCTGCCATACCAACGTTAAGAAGGCGAAGCATCATATCATCAATATCAAGCTGCATGTTGTAAAAAAAAAATATACCTTGGCAAAGAGTATAACAATCTATGAGAATTTAATTTATTTTATCATATTAATAAGATACAAAATTTTAATTTTTTGAAAAATTCAAATATTTTGTTTATTCAAAAGTTAATTATAAAATACAATATTAAAATTTTAATGTATTTCACAATTTTAGCAACCGCATGCAGGAGCTGCTGCAGGAGCACATGTACAAGGATTTGGAAGGGAAATTTGAGGAAGTTGAAGCGGCGGAAGACATGGTAAGCATGGTTGTGGTAATGATGGTGCACTAAAAATATAAATATTTGATTTATATAAAATATGTTTAATAAACTTACCATCCACAACCTAACCCTCCAAAGAAGGTACCATTTGTAGGTATTGATAAAAGAATAAATATAGTAAAAATTAAATAGTATCTCATTTTCGAAAACTGTTAGTTTTGAATACTATTTTCTTTTATTACATTCTTATCTTTATATAGTTTTCATTTAAAAATATGCCAAATTAAACCTGAATTTTGAAGATAAATTATTTCGTTTCATTGATACAAATTTTTACTTTTTTAATAATTTTTTATGATTATCGAAACAATATAAAACTAGATTTTTTTAAATTATATTTTTTTTAATCTTACAAGTACAACTATATTTTAATTTGTTTACATGTAATTTAGAATAAAAATTTTTCTAGTAATAAATTTTGTATCCTCAACATGAATAATTATTATTTCCTTATCATGTTAAAGAATCTGTTTCATAGATATTTAATAATAAAAAAAATATTATTAATTGAAGATTTAAAGAAAAATGTTTCTGATTTTTTTAAACTTTTATTAAAATTTATACTTTATTATCAAAAAAAGATATATATATTGTAGGAATAGAAGATAATCTTTATATATGTCACATGAATGTTTATTTAGATTATTTTTATTAAACATAATATATGTAATCATATTATTTTAAAGGTTAATTTTTTAAAAAGATATAAAGATATTATATTTCATATGAATTTTGTTATTATGGAAATTTTTTCTTTTATATAATAAAAATGTTCTTAGCATATTAATAAGCAATCATATAACAGAATATATTTAATCAAATAACAAATTAAGAATCTCGTAAAATTTATATAAATAAAGACACATTTATGGTTGGATTAATGCATTATAAATAAACTTTAATTATTCTTTTACTTAAATTTATGCAACAATCTGTATTTTCAGCTGATGATTATTTATTTAATCATTTTTATTATATAATTAAATTTTATTAAATTATTATTAAATAAATATATAATGTTAATAAAAATGTTTAAAAATAATCATTTATTGAACATACCTTTAACAGTTAAACTTAAGATAACTTTAATCACTAATGCAAAGTCATATTGAATGACAAGTACTCTTCAAGAACTACTTGTTACTTCCTTATTCAACAACTTGATTTCTTTATTCTTTATTCTTCAATTCACAATCTATTGTAGTAAAGCGGCATTTTTCTTAACGGATATCAAAATATGTATTGAAATAATAGAATCTTATATATTGAGGATGATATCATTGATGATAAGCTGAAGAACAAATAAGATAGAAGTCTTTTATTACAAAATCGTATACTCCACAAAAGTTTGTCGACAATTATATTTATACTGGTAATTAAATATGTCTCAAACAATTACCAACATTATTTCTAAAAATGTCATCTTAATAATAATTTTAAGAATAATATTATTTATTTTGACATATTTATTAATCATTCTACACATATTATTGCTTTTCCAAAATTTTTCATAATTATCCATTGTCTTTAACTTAAGGTACTTCATATTTCAAATACTTGCCATAGTTAATAATAAAACTATATCTTACAATATATATTTAGTATAATGTAATATTTAAGTTAGTAACTGGTCCCAAAATATTGTGAATCATTGTAAATATGAAGTTTTTATACATTAATATTGATATATTATTAAAATTGTTTATCTTTGTAAAGTTTTTGTTTAGAAAATGAAAGATAGAAATCTATTTTAAAATAATAAATATAATTATTAAAGATGATTTTACAAGTGTCATAACTATTAAAACGTTGCTATTCATAAGTAGTCACTTGTTCACGCAAAAAAGTTTTTCTTATTAAAGAAAATCTTACGAACATTTAGAATATTGAAAATTAGGTAATTGAAGATACATGTTTAATTACTTCAAGTGTAACGGCTGTCACTTTGGACAAATAGTTATTGTTCGAAAGTCTAATTGTTTTTGTCCTTATTTTCACCAACAATAAATTTCTCTTTCATTATAACTTTTTAAGTTTTTCACAATTAATTTATTACATATTTTATTTTATACTTCTTTACCTAATTATTTTTTTTTAACTTATTTATTTTGTCGTAGTATTTATAAAAGTTTTATGCTATATTTTAAGTAAAAAAATTAATACTTGAGGGAAAATATAAAAATTGAACCATTAAATTGTATTCTTCTTTTTAAATTTCTACACTCATATAACAAATCTCTCGCATGATATAACCAATAATAGCCCTTTTTAAAATAGCATCAATCTAATCTCTTTATTTCTTTATATCCTATTTATATCAATTATTTTTGTTTAAACTACCAAACTAATAAATAACTGTAAAGTTTCATTTTATAGAATTTTATTTATTGAAGCATGAATTGTTTTTTGTTAAAAAAAATTAACTGATTTAATAAGCGTAAAGGTTTTTATATTTTTAAAGCGAAAATGAATTGTATTTACACGATTTTATGAGAAATTAATGATCTGAATCTATGACTAATATTAACAAAGTTTTGTGTAATATTATAATGATATAAATATTAAGTTTGTTTATAATTTTATTAAAACAGATATTTATTCTTTTAAGATATATATATATATTTCCATATTAATTAATATATATAATCTTTAAGTTTTTGTTGATGTGTTTTATGACCTTAACAAATTCCAATTTTAAAATTTGTCAAGTATATGTTATTTTACATAATCTTTTGAAGTACAAAAAAAGTGACACTAATACCATATAAAAGTATACTTAATATTGCGTAATTCTTAAAAACAACACTTTAAAATAAATTTTCTCACCTGGCTTCTTAATGTCCTTCAAATTTTTTGCTCATCTAACTAACGATACATATATTTTAAAAATTAATATTAGATGCCATTTTTATATTATAATCTCTAACATTTGATATATTTTTTTAATAGGTAGCAGTTGTTGTTACTATAAAATTAAAAATGAAAAAAAAGACAATTAAATAAATAAAATATATAATACGTCATTGTTTGCGTTCATCCAAGAAAATGATTTGTATTATTTATTGTAAGGTTACAATTTTATAACTATTATACATTCTAAAATATACATTATTTTTCTTCTTGCCAATATTATGAAATTGTTACATAACAGATTATAAATAAATGTTTAGAAAAGAAGAAAAAATTATATTAAACTTCCTTTCTTTAATAAAAGTTTCTTCATTTATTATATTTTAATAACTTAAATTTTCTAATTAACGCAAATGATTAATAAAGTAATATTAAATTTATTACCCCACATCCAATCTTTTTAATCTTCCTTTTCAATAAAATGAGAAATAACTTTAAAAATGTCGGCTATTTTTATTTTATCTTTTAATATATTAAGATACAAGTTATAACATTTTTGTAGAAATATGAACATGAATCTCTATGAAAATACATGATCAATCAAATAAATAATTAATTGTTTTATTTTAGAAGAAAGATTGTATAATTATTAATGTTTTACCATTAATGGCATTATAAAAGAAATATTATACTTTTGTAACATTTCATCTTTTAGAATGATGAACGAAGTCCTATATTAGTAAAAATGTTTACTAATTATTTGACTACCTCACTTATTCTTTTTTCTATATCATTCACATACACATTTTTAAACTAATCAACATATTTTATATAAATAGATACACAATTATTTATATTCTTTTTTATACAACTAATTTTTAGAATGATTAAAATATATTGTAAAAGGCTGAAAAAAGAAGTGCATACCTATCATTTCCTTTTTAGTTTATTACCTATTAATTTAATTATATAGTCGCATTATTTAAATTGATTAATTTATTTAATTATATATTTTCTAACTTCTTTATCTTTTTATCATTATTCTTTAAGAAGTGACTATGAAATTCGGGAATTTTAAAAATTAGATTTAAATAATCTTATATAAATGGATTTGTACATGATTTTTTAAAAATTCTTTTACTTTATTTTTTTAAGAATACTATCTATATATCTAATTTCCTTTTCAGTAACAATTTTTATAAAGAGTGAAATATCTTAATTATTTTTACAACTATCATTATACAACGGAAAATGATTTTGATAGCATGACAAAAAACTTCCTTTATACAACTAACAATTTTTTATAATAGCATGTTGTCATACTAAAATAAAAATAGTACTTTTAGAAACGTTTTTAAATAATCACCACATTTAATATACAATTTTTTTAGATACAAATATCATTTTATCTATATGATAAATTACAAATATATAATTTATTTATCTCTTTTTTTTAATCTTTTTAAACTTTATTCTGATATATTATGAATTCAAAAAGAGATATCCTACATTAATAAATTGTATCAAAAATTATCATTTTATTTTTGTGTAACAGATTAAATATCATATTTCATAACATTTTAATAGCGTATATTACTAAGTGATAGGAGATTGCTTCCTATAAAAAGTAATATTTTAAAGAAATGCTAAAAATTATATTATTTATTTTAAAAGCGTAATTAAATGTTTTATAAATGTATATGTATAAGTTTATAATATTTTTGACGTAGGGTAAAAGTATTAAAATTAATGAATTTATTCATAAACAATTCTTATGTAACAATAAACTTGTAAAAAGAAAATGTCAAAAATTGTTTATTTTTAATAACTTAAAAGAAATATCATTCCTTTGATATTTATAAAATTTTTCCAATTATTTTCACTTTCTACTTCCCATATGCTCACGTATCTATTAACAAAAGCAATCTGCAACTGTTGTTCTTTAAACTCCACCCATCTTCCATATTTGTTCTATCATTTTAACTTCCAAAAAGATTTGCCGAATTTAATGTTTTTACAATCATACAATTTTATTTTTCTTGATCACAATATTCCTATTCATTGTGATATCATTTCAACAATTAACTCAAACTATATATATTCAAACAAATTACTGTTTATAACCGTTTACAATTCTCTTAACAATTATTTCTTTTATTCGTACAATATTTCTTTACACCTTTCTTGATATCTAATTTGCCGACAACCTCAATTACATGAGTACCGCTAAAAAGAAATAAATAATAACAGATTATAATAAAAACTACCTCTTTTCCATACATAAATTAATATATTTAAAATAAGTTAACTAATTTGTTTAATCCGGACAATTAAACATATATTTATTTTAAAAAAAAAACTACCGCTTCAAGGAAATCTAAGTTATATTGAAAATTATCTATACTATACAATGAAGAATTATTTTTTATTACGTATTTAACATTTTATGTAAAAAAAAAAAAATTATTCCTCATTTTTACAACACTCTTTTTATATACATATATAAATCTTTTATTAATATTTTACTTTAAGTACAATATTTATATCTTTTAGTTATTTAATATATTCATATTATATATTGTTGATTCTCAATTCTACATTACATATATATTCTCTTTAGATATATAATTTTGATAGACAAATTCAAATTCTTATAACAACTTTTTTGATATCCTTATTTAATACATGACAACTTTTAGTTATACAATTCATCAACATATATAACCGATAAACAACATAAAATTTATCTTATCATTTATTCTTTAGACAATCAAAGAACAATTGAAAAGTTTCAATCAGATTCTATATTTGGAAATCCAATTTTTCAATATATTCTTCTTTATATACTATTTATTAACAAGATTTAAATGAAACAAGGCTTTTATAACAATATTTAGTAACAAGATTTATTTTTTATTTTAAAAATTCTATGAAAAGAATTGTAATATTAAAGGAATAATTTTTCTATAACTATTTTTTCTATACCCTTATTAAGTTGTATAAATTGAAATATATTAAAAATATGAAGGTATTTTTATGTAAACAACTTCCAAAAATAATCCATATATCGGTGATTTTTTTATTACTCTGGAGATGTAGTATAATTAAAGGTTAGTTTTTTTTTTAATTATCAATTATCTAGTAATATGATAAATTATTTTATTTAATTAAAAATAATCCTTAAAATTGTTTTGAAATATGATACATATTAATATCTTAATGAGGTTATGATCTTTTAACCTTTTTATATTTATAAAGACGGCTTGTTTTGATTTCTTAGTAAATAATAAATGTTATTTAATCTAATACATAATCTTGTCCACTTTATGGTGAATCCTAATAAATAAGCTTTAATTATATATATATATATTCATTTCAAAAACGATAATATTTTCTTTACTCTATAATGAATAAATATCAAATTTCAGGGGAGCGATATCAACAAAAAAGGGATACTGATGATTTTAGAACATCATTCAATGATTGGATTCAAGAGGTTCATAGTAATAATAGTAAGTTTGATATATTTGTACATATGTTAAATAAACATATTGTGACTTCTTTATCATAATAAGACATAATTATTTTTTAGAAGATTTAATAGACCATTCAAAAATGGCAGAAGGAGAGGTACTTTTATTTAAAACAAGAAAATTTAGACATCGTGCAATTCCAATAATGAAAAATTCTTCATATCCTGATCATTTGAAATTTAATGATGCTTTAACTTTTAAAGAATGGTTAAGAGAAATGTCACCATTAGGGAAAGGTATGTTTTTGATATAATTAATATTATTATTCTCACCTGTCATAATAAAAGACACACATTTCTTAGATACCATCAAAATGATTCAATTAAAATTTATTATATTCTCATAACTTGATTAACCTTATTGTAATAATGCTATAAATGTTATTATATCAATTAATATAATATATCATTATGTTTATATAATAATAATTATTAAAAACTTTATATCATTTTAGCATTAAAAGTAACACTTAAAAACACAGAAGTTGTTAAGCCAGTACTTCAACATTTATACGCAACAAATCATTTAATCAAAAGTCCAATAATACTCCATGCAAATGTATTTAGATCACAAAGAAGTTTGGAGGTGAGTTACAATAATAATTAATTTTTTTTTTAATAAATAAATGATTAAATCAATCGTTATTCTTTTATCTGATTTAATCATATATAATTATGTGATTTATTATATAAACTTTCTTATATTATAGAAACCTGTTGATAGTTTTACATTATTAGAATATGCTCATAAATTTTTACCTAATGCTGCTGTTTCCTTGGGATGGACTAAACAGGATGAGAATGTTGAAAGAAATAATTTACATAATAATAAAAATCATCTAGATTGGGGACATACATTTAAAATTTTATCATATCTTAACAGTATAGATTACCAACCATTAATACTTACAATAAGGTTAACAGATGCATTAATAAGTTCTGAACAGTTATCATTTTTACTTGGACAAAATAGACCATTTTATGTTATTATTTACAGTAAACCTAATGATGATATACATGATATTAATGCTTTTAAAATATTCTTAAATTATGCCAGAAAAGATGGAAAAGTTATTTTTGACTTGGCTCCAAAACATCGAAAACTGGTAAATGAACTAAATGATAAACCAATTGAAATAACTGTTAAAAAGGAAGATTGGCGTGTCATTAATCATCCAAGTCCTTATGGACTTAATTCACAAGTTGTTGCATCAGACAGAGGAATTGCTTTCATTGGAGAGACAAGTAGTTTTGTAGTACTTAACAAAACAAATTTTGATCAAAGTTATCCAAATAAACAAAAAATTCGTGGGAAAGTCCATTTTTTACCAAAAAAATTTCCAAAATCAGATGATATTGATGAAACTGGGATGGAAATTGTTCTTCTTGACAATCCACATAAATCACCAGGAAAAATAAGTTTATCAGGCTCTTCAAAATTAAGAAGTTCTGTTACAATTTTTATTGGCGTTGATGGAGATGTGTCAATCTCAAATAGTCCAAAAAGTAAAAAAATATATGATGGAAGCGCTGTGGGAAAAGTTCCAAAAGTCCGATGTTATGCATTTGAATTGATAGATAAAGGTTGGAGGGTAGATTTAGCTGTATGGACTGAGGATTGTCATACATCTGAAGAAAAGAATACTTTAGAAAAGAATAAGATGTATGAAACATTTATTCAACTAGAAACACCAGTTTCAAAATCAAGAAAACTGAGGAGTGTTATAATTGGAAAAAGAGGAGGTGAAGATGTAGACTTTATTTTGGAAAAAGCCTCTTATAACGGAGCAGCTATTTTTACTGCCAACATTTTTACTTACGTGTTAATGATTCTCATATTTTTACATTTAACGTTTTTTTAGTTTAAATGATTTTTAATCACATTATATACAAATTAATGATTTCTAATTATTACAATGATCCGTTGCCTAAATTTTATTATTATGCTTACAAATTAATAAATACATTTAATCAATGACAAAATTATTTTGAAAAAATACATATTAAAATAATATTTAAAATATTGCATAAATTATGAAAATAAAATTGTAATAACTGATTGAACAATTCACCATAATAATATGCATTCATATAAAGATAATCTCTTAAAACAAATTGACGATGAAAGCAATGAATATGAGACATTACAACTTATATTTGTCTTTATTGCTTCATTTGTATTTTTCAAAGCATCCATGTTTTTAACGAGATGGTATTTCTTTAAAAAACTCCGTTTCTTAACAACTAATTTCTTTGAAGATAAAAATAAATGTATTAAAAGAGGAGTTCATCAATTACATATGGAGGACAATAGAAAATGGAGATATACAAGTGATTTTATTTCCTTCCTTCATTCATTATTATGCTTTATCCTTGTAATAATATATATTGTTCATTATTTTAAAGATGATGTATATTTTCCTGATATTTATACTCATACAATGGGAGTTCTGGTAATTTTTATTAATTTTATTATTAAATTTCTTCTTTAGTTTGCAGTTATATGTGGATATATTTTAAATGATACAACAGATCTAATTCTAAATGAAATTTCTTTAAGAATAATAATCCTTCTAATTCATCATCTCTTGTTTTCGCTTGGATGCCTTTATCCAATTATTTCGAAAAAGTATGGTGGATTAGTTATTATTGGACTTATTATGGAAGGAAATAGCGTATTTTTACATATTCGTTCACTCCTTAAGTACAATGGATATTCACGGAAAGATCTCAGTTACAAAATGGTTGCTATGTTTAATATGTTAACTTGTATATTATTCAGGCTCGTACCAAATTTGTATATGTGTTTTTATTGTATTATTAATTTCAATAATTTTACTATTTCTCAAGCAATTATATTTTGTACAATAATTTTTGGCTTATTAATTATTAATGTCATTTTAACATATAAATTATTACTAGCTGATCAGTTTATAAAGGGAGGGAGAAAATCTAAGACACCAATAGATGATGGATTTGATGTTACATCATCTAACAGTCAAACTGATTTTACATCAACGAACACAACATCCAATGAAACTACAACGACATCTACATATAACCCACGAACATCTGTTTCATCAGATGTGAAAACTGTTATTTTAACATCATCTTACTCAATTCCATCAAGTAATTCTAATTACAAAGAAACAACCACTACAACATCTTCAACTGGATCAGAAACTATGACAAGTAGATTTAAATAAATGTAAGATTTTCATATATATATTTTTTTAAATTGTTAAATATAGTACATTAATAAATACGTAAAGTATAAGTTTTTATGATTCATTTTTTTGTGTTATAAAAATGTTTTTTATTTAAATTACAAAAAATAATACAAAAAATAAATATTATTAATCAAAACTTAAATAATACAATGCATTATATTCAAAAAAAACTTAGAGAATTATAATTGTTATATTAAGGTGAAAATCAAAATTGAAAACATATTTATAAAATTTATACTTCTAATACAGTCCATTATTTTTTAATATTATATCATTTTCAAATAAATAATTTTTTATTATGGAAAAAAAAAATTGTCTAAGTAAATTTGTTGATGTAGTCAAGATCAAAGAAACCTATTAAATTTTTTATAATATTTTATGATATATCATAAATATAATGCATTATTTTGTAAAAGCTTTTATTATATACAACAACGTTAACACAATGAGATACACTAAATAAAAATACAAGCATGATCAATATCATATTATCTTTGTCGAAATTGATCAATTGTTAACTTTTGTACAATATGAATAATTATCCTTTTTTTTGTTACTTAAAACTTCTTCCTAGCAAACATTTTGATTTTTTGAGATCTTCATCCTTACTTCTTAATTCACGCATTGTTTTCAAAGATTCAGCCAAGGTTATTCTTGTATATGTATATTTGTTTATTAATTCAGGTTCAGATTCATAATTCATATATCCATTATCTTCATAAATTGGTCTATTTTGTAATTTAACTTTCTTCTGCTTAAGAGACTTTTTCATATGTTCACATTGAAGTTCATTAGATATAACTTTTGGACAAATGATTTTAGCAAAATTTTCAAATGCTTCTAAAAAGTCATCATCCTTGTTAGGTTTATCACTACTAATACTGTAAACATCTAAAAAAATATTTAATTAATTTTGTTAAAATTAATTTACCGTTTATATTATTTTCTTCTGATATTACTCTTTCACTTCCTTTCAAGTCTTCTTTTTCATTAAATTTATCCTTTTTAACCTGTTCCAAAAATTCCCTTATTAGTTTTTCATTCATGATTACAATATAAAAATGCAACAAGTAAGTATACAAGAATTGGAAATATATGTATGAATTAAATTAAATTCTTCCTCGGATAAATTTGGCGGTAGGGAGGCAAAAAATTGTAACATAACAAAGGAGTAGCTATGACAATCAAGCAGTTGAGCTCCTTAATGATACATGATGTATAAATTTAAATTAGAAATAGGAGAATAAAAAATATTCAGGTTTTTAATTATTTTAGGTGATGAGAATTTTTAAAAATAATAAAGATTTAGTTTTATATTTATTAAAAACAAAAATTTATTTTGTATTTTTCTAGTTACGATATATATATTTTTCCATGTCAACAATTTATTAATCTGTTTGTTTTATACTATAGTCTAATCTTATATATTTTATGATAAACTAAATTTAAAATTACTATCAAATATATGGAGTAATCATTTATAAATAAATAAAAAATATGTCCTATGTGTACTATTTTAATGTTAGATTACTAAGAAGAAGCTTTATCATACATTACAATAAAGATAAAAGATAATACAAATGTCTTTCAGGACTATTATATTTAAATATATGATTAAATGATTTAAATTCTGTTTTTTATTTCTTTCTTATCTTTTCATATCAATTACGACACTCATTCATTGTGTATCAATTTTTGATATCAACATTATTAAAAGAACGATTAGATTCTTCTAATTGGTTATATTGTAAACCAAATAGAGTTTTGTATAAAATCTTTTTTCCAGACACTAACATTTATTGTATTCTTATAAAAGTAATTCATTTTATATTATTATTTTATGATTTTTAAGCATATAAATACGTCAGAAATGCTTGATCTACTTACCTGTTGGAAAGATATATTTTGGCTTTTTTATACAATTTATTTTATTAATGAGTGATGAATGACATTTTGATACATAACATCTTAATTGTATAAGTAAAATAAGGTATTTATATCTTTTTACCATTATATATAGTTGTAAGATTTAGGTTTACTTTTTTGTTACTCATAAATTGGAAAGTTTACTATTATAAAATATTTGTCTGTTACTCATTTATGCTATTTTTGTTTTAATGAAAACACATGTATTTATTCATTCATTTAAATACCTAATTTCATATCTTTTAAAATGAAAGGTCAGAATAATGGTTTGATATTTTATTGTCCTCCAAATAAATTTTATTATTAATATTTTGAACAATTTTATTTAATAAATATTTCACCATATGTCAATTTAGTTGTAAAAATTTAAGAAGGTAATCTGCTTGTAACCAAATTCTTTTATAAAGTATCAATTTTCCCACAAATGAATATTTTTAATGATTTTATTCAATCCCGACATCTGTTTTTTAGTTTTCATTTTTACCCGCACATCTGTAACAACAGACTTAGTTTTATAATACTTTTGAGGAAAGTAAGAAAATGTTATTAATATAATAACAATTAACATGACATTTTTATGAGAACTACAAGATGCTAACAATCATATTAACTTTATGTCTATTCTTGACTCAACTTATATCATTAAAATATATATTATTTTTATTATTTTAATCCGCTATTAATAATAATAAGGATTTTATTGTTATATTTATCTATTCATAATAAGTACAAATTCTTTTATTTTAATTCTCTATAATTATATATCATCATTCTTAATTTTATAATAAGAAGAATTTTTCTATGTATTCTTGAATAGTTATAATTTTGTAGTTGACATTTATCACACATAGATTGCATAATACCTTCACTAATGATCTTATGCCTTATTTAAAATGATTAAATTCATGTGTCATTTTATTATATAATATACTTCTCTTTATTTACAATCTTATCAACTAATGAAAATTTTATTTTAGACTTGTCCATTCCACATAACCCACATTCTTGCCATTGGAGGACAGTTTCTTTCAAAAAAAAAAAACATAAACAATGTTTTCTCCTCTGATATTACAAATTCTAGTTTTATTATTTTCTATAATTAATATATATTCGTTTGATGAAATACTTAAATATGGTTTAAGTGATGGTGATCAAAAAATTGAATTTAATACGAACCCTTCTGCTATTGCACTAGAAACACCAATTTTTTACTATGGTAATACGTACAATGATATTTATATTCATTCTGAGGGTGGTGTTTCTTTTAATGGACCTATAACTGATTCTGATTTTGTAACTAATGATAAAGCTGCTATTTTGATAGCCTATGGTAAATTTAACCACGGTGATACATATTTTAGACAAATAAAACATCCAAATGAAGTTACTAAAGCTTTAGAAAAAATTGTTCAATCAAAATTTGTTTTTGAAGAAAATTTTACTCCTGTAGGTGCAATTATTATAACGTGGGAAAATGTAGGACTTGAACGTGATATTGGAAATACATTTCAATTAGTTCTTTTATCTAATTCTACCAATACATATACCTTTATAAATTACAAAAATACTGATGTTATTCGTGGAAAGGATGGTAAATTTATTCAATTTGCATTCATGAATTATGATGGACAAAATGAAAATATGGTTCAAGCTAATTCAGAAGATCTTACCAATTTACCAATGCAAAGTAATATAGGAAGTTCTGGAAAATTTGCTTTTAGAGTTTCAACTGTAGTTGAAGATCCAAGAATTTCAGCATTGGAAGAAGAATATCAATATGATGAAGATATTGATATAGAATCCTCCGAAGATGGATGTCCAGAAAATAAATATGGTGACAAATGCCCAGAAGGTTGCAGTTATATTACCGACTCCAAAAAATGTTCAATGTGCCTTTGTTCAACACCACAAACAACTGAAAATAATCATATAGATGATAATATACAAGATATTATTTCTTCTAATGATAAATTATTTGAAGCTGAAACAGAATTATTACCTTTACCAAAAGATGAAGATGAAGAAAATATTGATAAAAATATGATTGATAATGGTATTCCTAATTATCCTATTCAACATCATAACCCCTTATTATCAAATCCTCAATATGGTAGTGAAACTAATTCTATTGTTGAAGATGTAATTTCTTCAGTAGAAGAAAATGATGATCAACAAGAGTTACCATATATCTCCAATCCAATAGAATATTCTCGTGATAATAAAGGTGTTTGTGCTCATAAAGAACAATCCGAAATGATTTGTTCAAGAGATGGTAATTGTATAGATTATGCTGAAGGATATTGTTGTGAATGTAAAGAAAACTATTATGGAAATGGTAAATATTGTATTTCATCAACTGAAGCTATTCGTGTTACTGGAAAATTTTATGGAGCTGTTAATGGTAAAAATTTAGAAGGGGCCGAATTACATACATTTGTTCAAGCTGGTGGTGGTACTACATATACAGCTGTATCAAATCTTCCACCATCAATTAGAAATTCTTTCCTTTTATTAAATCCTCTTTCTTCTATCATTGGATGGATGTTTGCAAGAACATCAAATGATGGAGAAACATATAATGGTTTTATGCTTACAGGAGGAGTATTTAATAGAACTGTAAATATAAGAATTGGAGATAGATATGCTGTAATTATAAATCAAAGATTTACTGGAAGTAATGAAAATAATGATGTCGATTCTGAAATTTATATTCGTGGTACTTTGCCTGAATTTGAGGATAATGTTGTTATAACATATGAACCATTTACCGAAGAATATAGAAGAGATAGTCCTGGAAATGTTAGAAGTTTTGGAACTGTTGATGTCAATATTAAGAATGCTCCAGAAGGAGAAAATCAAAATTGGAAAATTATTACTGACCAACAAATTCAATATATAGAATGTTTAAATAAAGAATTTACCAGACCAAAAATTATTTCAGTAAATGCCCAAAGAGTTACTGCTAACTATAATCCAAATGAAAGAATAGCACGATATAGTTCTGTTTCAATGGCTACAAGTGGTCCTATAACAGCACACGTTTCAGATTATGCTAGAGATGCTTGTGCTCCTGGTCATCATATTTGTACACAAGAACATATGAAATGTTTAGCAGTCGATAATAGTTATAGATGTATATGTATTGATGGATATGAAACTAGACACGATACTTCATCGACTACAGGTTTTAGTTGTGTAAAAGAAAAAAGATCTGAATTAACTCAAAATTTACCAACATTAGAGGAAGGATGTACCACTCATTCTCAATGTCATAAATGGGGTGAATGCGTATTTGGTCGTGATGGTAAACCAGGATATTGTAAATGTCGTGGTTGGTATGTTGGAGATGGTGTTACACATTGTGGTCCACCAGAAAGAAAGGAAGAAAAATTAAAAAATAATTGTGGTCAATATAATTGTGATAAAAATGCTGATTGCATGCCAGCTCCAGGTGGTAAAGGAACAGAATGTGTTTGTAAAGCTGGATTTTATGGTAATGGTATTACTTGTCAATCTATGGATCCTGAAGTTGAATCAGAACCAACTAAATTAAATGTTGAAAGTTCAATTGCAAATGACATTATTTGTCGAAGTCATGATGAATGTGGAGAATTTGGTAGCTGTAGTTATTCTCTTTCTCTTGGATATTATAGATGTGAATGTCAAAGCGGATATACAGGAGATGGAATTACATGTACACCATCACCTACACAATGTATGTTTATTTTTAATTTTTGCATGTTTGCTTTCATTGCTTTATATGTTACCTAATGCTTCTTTTACCGTCTTTTAGCTGAAAAATTAAATTGTAACATTGTAAATAATTGTGGTATATTTGCTGATTGTGTATATACAAAAAATGTCTTTAATAAAGATGAGTATATGTGTAAATGTAGAGAAGGTTATACAGGAAATGGTTATATATGTTATAAAACTATAGCAGATGAAATTCCCATTACAGCAAGTCCTTTAAATGTTATTTATAGGCCTCGTAAGTTTAACTAAAATTATCTGAAAGATACAAATTTTGCTTCATTGTCCTTCCTTATTACATACGCTTTTATCATGTGTGCTTAGCTTTTAAATTAAACAATTTATAACATAATCTAAAAAGCTTTAGATCATCAACAAAATCGACCATCTCATCATAATTCTAAAGCATGTGAAATTGAACTTGGTTGTCATGAAATGGCTAGATGTGTTTTTGATGCTGAAAATAATAGAAAAATTTGTGAATGTGTTAGTGGATATGATGGTGATGGAAGAAATTGTCATCTTTATAAACCTGAGCCTCTTCCAAAATATACTTCGGAAGAGAGAGAAGAAATTAATTATTCTGACAATCAAGATAATAATATAAATCCACAAAGTATTAACTTTGATAATGAAGAGCGTGGTAAATATTCTTTATATAAAAAATTTTTAAAAAAATATATTTAATGACATTAATATTATAATAATATTTTTTCAGATCCTGTATCAAGATGTAGTGATTCTGCTGATTGTTCTCAAGATGAACATTGTGTTATTAATGATATTTATGGTTACCATACATGTATGTGTCTTCCTGGTTATCGTCGTGATCAAAATGGAAATTGTCGTTCTGCAGATACTTGTCTTCCATCAGAACAAAATTCATGCCCAGAAAATGCTCATTGTATATTTAGTCATCAAACACAAGCATATGATTGTCAATGTATTCAAGGTTATAAACATGATGGTCGTAACTGTGTCCCCCAAAGAACTGAAAAAATTACATGTGATAAAGATTATAGAATATGTCATGCTAATGCTCAATGTGTTCATAATCGTGAAACAAATATGTATACATGTACATGTAATCCTGGATTTTCTGGTGATGGATTTAAGGAATGTATCAAACAAGAAACATCACTTTGTCATGATTGTAGTATCAATGCAAGATGCGTTCAAAGCTTACTTACAAGTGGATGGAGCTGTCAATGTAATCCTGGATATGTTGGTAATGGAAGAGTTTGTCAACCATCAACATCATGTCTTGAAGATAGATCAATTTGTCATGTAAATGCAGAATGTGTTCCCGGACAACATGGACATTATGTATGTAATTGTCATTATGGTTATCATGGAAATGGTAGAATATGTGTTCCAGATTCTACAGAACGTCGAGATGGAGAATTACTTATTGGATCTGGTATGACTATTTTCCAGAGAACAAGAGATCCTGAAACTTTAGGAAAACAATTGGTTGTTATACCAAGACAATTAATTGTTGGAATTGGATTTGATTGTCAAACAGAGAAAATATATTGGTCTGATAGTGCTGGTCATGTTATAAGATATTCAAGTATGAATGGAACTGATGTTAATATTATGTTTGAAGAACAATTACGTTCACCTGAAGGTATTGCAATTGATTGGAGTAGTAGAAATATTTATTATGCAGATTCAGGAAAAAGAGAAATTGGAGTTGTTTCTATTGATGGAAAATATCACAAAACATTATTAAATAAAGGAATTGTTCATCCAAGAGCTGTTGCAATTGATATGATTAATCATAAATTATATTATTCAGATTGGAATAGAATGAATCCTTTCATTGGAAGAATGAATCTTGATGGATCCAATAATGAAATATTTATTAATACAGATATTGCAGTTCCAAATGGTATAACAGTATTACCATTACGTCATGAAATTTGTTGGGTAGATGCTGGCTTACAAACTCTATCATGCGCCTCAATACATAATCCTCGCCAAAGAAGAGTTGTTCATACACAATTGGATTATCCATTCGGGTTAACAGTGTATAATGATGAGAAATTTTATTGGACTGGATGGAAAGATAATAAAATTCATAGTGTATCTATATATGGTGATAATAGAGAAGACTTTCCTATTTCTGTAATTAATAGTAGAAGCAAACTATATGGTATTACAACAATACCAAAAAAATGTGAAGGAAGTGTTACTATATGTGGACATGATAATGGTGGATGTCCATATCTTTGTTTACCAGGAGACAGAAATGTAGCAACATGTGTATGTCCGGATAATGTTGAAGGACTTGAAGGATGTTGATTTTTTAATCAATTTTGAGCTTTATTCTTAATTTTTCTTATTTTTATAAGCTTAAACATTTATATTTTAAATAATACAATTAACAGCTGTCAAAAATCAATGCGATTGTAGCTTACAACAAATCTCATTCTTAAATGATTTTATTATATAATAAAGTAAATAATATATACTATCTATTATATTTTTTTTCTGATCTTCGATGTATATTTAAATTTTCAAAACTTTTTTTATTTACATAAGGTAATATTTTATTAAAATTTTGACATATAACCTTTGAGAATAAAATAAAACAAATAAAAGTGAAACTTTTTTTTTTCTTATACATAAACGAGTCATCTTAAAAGAGAACGAATAAGTCACAAAATATAACTTAAAAAATATTTTTATTGTTATTTATATTAATGATATTCTATGTTACTTGTTGCTAAGGAATGGTTTAAAATTTGTTATAAATTGTGCTTTTAATAAATAAGATTTTATATTAACAAAAAAGTTTTCTATTTATTATTCAATAAATATTCTTATGAATTAAATGGCATTTTTGCAAAATATTTATGAGAATAGAAATTTTATTTGAAATTGAAAAATATTAAAACTACTATTTTATTTCTTTCAAACCCCATAATAACATGTTTATTATTTTAGCAAATTAGTATTATTTAAAATTAACCATTATATATATGTTTTAAATTTTTTTTCCTATTAATATTTAAATGAAAGCGAATCACATTTGTTAGATAAAATAAATTTTTTATCTCACAAAAATTTCAAAATTTTAATAGTAATTGTCATTGTATAATAATAATACAGTAGATAAGAGTTGTCCTTTTCTTATCATTTAAATTATAAATGCTTTTTATAAGGAATTATAATAATATACTTATCAATAAAAGAGAAGGTGGGATATTTTTTTGCGAATACTTAATAAAGCTTTGTAAATGTTTAATAAGTTATTGTTTGTTTTTAATTTAAAAAGTTTTATTTAAATTTATTTCTCTCTTATTATTTTTACCTATCTATAAAGTTATTTGTGAGTATACATTATGTATATATATATATATCATGTTATAAGACAAATTTTTTTTTTCAAATTTTGTTTTATAAAGGTTTTAGATAAGAAAAGTAAATGCTTGTATTTTACATTTTATTATATATATATATCTTAAGAAACCTATATAATTATCGTGTTCTTATATCTATCATATTAAAAAATATTTAAAGGAAGAGTTTGATAAATATATTTAATTTTCAGTGAAATAATATTTATGACAGCCATATCAAAAAGATATGCTTTTTATATTTATAATATGCTCATATTTCTTCTTTATATAGAGTCAAACAACATAAAGGTGTGATAATTATTCCAATTATCTTTAAAAATAGTACAGAATGCAATAAGTGTAAATATAATTATTTTATAGCTTAATTATTTGAAAATACGTTTATTCTCGATATATATTTTAACATTATGTTAACATTAAATTTTTTTATAACCTTACTTTTTATTCTTTTTAATGATTAAATTTTTTTTTATTTATAATTAAATGTCATCTTTATAATATTTAAATGAAAAATAAAAAGTTATTTTTTATTTTATCGAATAAATTAATTGTATAAATCCTTATATAAATTAATCTTTAACAAGAAGTATAGTTATAAAACTAAAAACCTTGTATATTTTTTTTTATTAGATAGGGAAAGTAGTTTATTAAAAATTGAAATGTTAAACATTATTTTATTAACAACAGACATCTATTTTTTTATTACATTCTAATATTACTAGATTCTTATACCTACAATTATTTATTAAAAAGTCATACTTTTTTTAGACTTTAATAATTACTAAGTTTGCATTAATATATATATATATATATATTTAAACTTATTATAACTTCTATTTTTAGTTTAATATATAAAAATGAGCTAGAATTTTATCTATTTATAAAGTAAATACCTAGATGTTGGTACTTTAACCGTTAAATGATGTCTTTGAAAACTGATAAAAAATCTCTTTACAAAAATTTATGTTCTAAAATCTCGTTTGCATTGTTCTTCTACAACAAATAAAATATATTTTAATATATATAAATTTAAAAAATTGATATATATGTGTAAGCTTCATAAATTTTTAAGAATTTTTATTGTAATAAAATTATTTAGAGTGAAATGATAAATCAAATAGATCAGAATATCACCCCAATATTCAATGCAAATATAAATTTTTGTATGTTATCATGAGCAACAGTTGACTAATGTTTCCTAACTCTACAAAATCCTTACTTTCTAAAATAATAAACGAACTACATTCAGTCACATTTTTAAGGAGGTCGTTCTTAAAATATTTCTTACCAACACATTTTATTAATTTTTTTGATGTTTTGTTGATGGATAAAAAGAATGGTGGAAAAAGAATACATGTTTACTGAAAAATTTAAAAAATAGTTTATTATAAAAATCTATTCTTTTTAAATAATTTTTTAAGCATAACTTTTATTTATATTGTAATAAAATATTTCATAGCGTTTAATTTTAAACACATTTAGTATATCATTTCGTCATAAATTTCCATTACTTTGTATTTATGTCAATTTTTTAGTTTTATCCTTTAATTTTTAAATTTATAAATATAAAATGTTTCCTTAATAAGTTAGCAAATTAATTTAAATTTTATATTAAAAACATCATCATAATTCTAAGTTATTTATATCAGTCAACAAAATATTATTGAAAAAATATTTTTTTCTAACAAAACAAAAAACTTATCATCTGTGACAAAACGAAAAAAAAAAATTCTGATTAGACTATGAAAAAATTAACAATCCTTGACTTTTTGATGTTTAGAACATTGAATTTTGAAAAATGTATTTCTTATCAATCCTTTCATATAAAATCACACATTATCACTCATGTTAGATTATTTTATAGTTAACTATCTTATCGCAAATAAACATAAATAATATTTCGACATGATTTTTTTAAAAAATAATTTTTTAAAAGTTATATTTAAAATTTTTAACCTCTAATACAAATATAAGCCATTTTCACTCTTATTAATAGAAATTGACTTATATATGATTAAACATATTCTCTATAATTTTCTTTTTTTTAAGTTAACAGGTGAGTTGAATTAAATTATTCTCTTTATCCCACAACTATTTATATTTCCGTATGCAAATAAATTAATTCTTTTTATAATAGCGTTATCAGACGTTTGGACCTAAGTAAATATTAATTTTAGTACATTACAAAAAAATGGAATTTTTACCAATTTTAACTCATTTTATCAATTGTTCCAAAATTTATGTAGCTATAAAATATCTTTGAATTTTTAAATATTGTCAAATATATATATATATATAATCACAAACTTAACTATTCTTTGACACACTTAAACATGTTAAACTTTTTTTACCATTCTCATATTTTGTTGATAGTTAGAATACGCATCATTATTTGTATTTACATGTTTAAATAAATTTTTAAATATATATCCAAAAGAATATAATATTTTTTAATCGTTTTTCAAAAATTTATTTAATTAATGCATTTATTAGACTTAAATAAATGAATATATTTTATCAGAATATAAAACTTTTACGTTATTGTCTTGTTAAGCACATTATTTAATTTTATGTAAAGAAGGTTTTTTACTATTTTGATAAAATAATTGATTTTTAGAATAAATTTTATAAATTTAAGTACAAAAATATATTTAAATTGTTTAAAAAATGACAATCAGGAATGAATTTACGTTTGATCGAAATATAACTCAATCAACTGAATTTTCTGATTCAGGTATTGAAAGTATAGAAGAAAAGGTTGTAAAAAAGAAAACGTTACCAGAATATAAAATAGCATTTATTGGTAATCACAGCAAATATACTTTTGTAAGTTTAATTTTTAATGTTTTTTAAATCCACATATTTTAGCTTGAAAAATTAAAGCAATCTTCAAAAAAGTATGAAAAGCATGTTAAATACCAAGATGTTCATTATATGAATTATATAGTTAATGGATCAGAAATTGTTTTGGAATTGTTTGAACATGGAACGGAACATACTGGAGCTCGAGAAATGGCAATAAGGAAAGCAGAAGGAATAATCTTATTTTACTCTGCAATGTCAATGGAAAGTTATCATCAATTGGTTAATTGTGTTGACGACTTTAAAAGGAGAAAAAAAGATAAAAAATCTGTAAGTTTTTAATAATTAATTTGTTAAACCGTATTAAGTTGGTATGATTTATATATTTAAAAATATGTATATAACATTTTTATGATAGTAATCAAAAATTTTGTATTTACTTTAGACTCCGATATATCTTATCAGTAACGAGGATCCTGTATCTGTGAATGATTATATAGAAAATGAATCATCTGATATGATTTCGTCGACATCTGAAGGGTATGAATCTGAGGACGTACCAACACAAAATTATCCAATTAATATAAAGAGAAAATCTATGGAAAAAATAAAAGAATTTTCAGAAGAAGCATTAATGTCAAGAATTCCTACACAGGAAGGTGAAAGTTTGGCGAAAGCAATATCATCTGATTGTCGTTATTTAAGTATAAATGTAAAAGATTATGATAAAATTACAGAATTTGTATCTGAATTAATACTTAAAATAAATTCATCGTCATCAGAGAAGATAAAACTAATGAAACATAAAGAAAATAAGAAAACATTATCGAAAATAGTTGAAAAGAAGATGAAAAGTGAAAAAAGTTCTCGTAATAATAGTGAAAAAATTAGCAAAATTAAAGATAATAATCAATCAGCAGTTTGTAATATTCAATGAAATTTACGCTATTAATTTTTTTTTTCTTTCCAATTAGAATTATATATAAAGGATCATCATTTTGAATCAATTTTTTTGAAATGATATACAAGACAATTAAAATCGAATTTAATACATGTATATATTTAAATAATAAATTTAATAAAAATTATTATTTAAAAGTCTTAAAATAAATTTTATAAAATAATAATGGTTTATTTTATGTTAAGTCTTGTTCAAGTACAAAAATAGATTTTAGAATTATGTATTTTCTTGTATATTATTTATTCACTTAAATTATATATTTTAATAAATCATATTTTCTCTTTTCAATATTTCCGGTTATACCACAAATTTTTTCCTTTTTATCTATCCAACTAAGTTGATCCCTATTGATAAATTTAAATGATGCATGAATTAAGTTAGAGATAGCATTTATGTAACTCAAATATATATGGTCTCTTTTTGCTAATCACAATCGTATGACGGTATTGCATTAACATAATAACATTGGCCTTCATTATTAATCCGGATATGTTATGCTATTTGATATTGCAATAAATTGAGTTATTACTCACCTAGTTTTGTACAAATATATCTATTCTATAAATTTTTATTAAAAGTCCATGGAAAAAAGAATTAAGCTTATATGGACAACCTGATAAAAAAAATAAAATACTTATTGAGATTAAGTTTATAAACTATTACTAGATAAAGCCAATAATAAATAGGAAAAGCTTTAGTTTAATATTAACTTTAAATTAACTGCCCATTTTCAAACTTGATATGCAAATGGAGTTTGTTTATTATAATTATATGCGTAAGGTAACAAAAGCAGGCAGTTCTCTTTCAATTTTATCACCTAATATAGAGATGATATATCAGTGGCTAAGTCATTTTTATAAATTTATCTCATGTACTATTATTTATAATTATTTGTTAAATTATTTATCTACTTATTAGGTAATATACTCTTATACAGTCCACAAACTGTTTTACATTCTTACAAAATATTTGTAATAAGGAAAAGGCTCTCAAAAAGTTATTTATAAAATATAATACAAATTATAATAGTAAGATGTTAGTGAATAATAAATTCAACTCATTCTTCAATCCAATTAAAGATATCATTTATTCTTGTCGTTTAATATCAAGTATTCTTATATGACGCGATTAAATATTTGTACACAAAAAGTGTATTGTTTGTGAGTTCTTTTATGTCTTATATATATTTGTAGATTTTAAGAATGGGATCTAGTCACGTATTGTCCATGATTTCCTTTGCTATCAGAGCATTTGTTTTGGTATGTTTTAAATAATTATTTTTATTTTAATATAAACTTAACATATATTAGATTCTTGGAATCGTTACTATGATTCTTATTATGACAGCACCAGGTGTTTGTTTTTGGAGAACAATAAATGGTCAATCAGCTTCCCAAGAAATTTGTCCAAGTAATAATGCTTTATTCCCAATGAATATTGATAGATGGAATAGTGCACTACATTTTCAATTTAAAGGTCAAAATGTATGGGGTCAGTTAGCCGTACTAATTTTAGGCATAATATTTTCGTTACCACCGCTCGTATTTTCTTGCCTATATATAACATCAGGTAGAAATTTTTTAATACCTGTAAGTGATAATAAAAAAATTTTTCATAAGTATACCTATTATTTCAGCAAATTGCTCTATTAGGATTCTGTATGATTGCGTTTGTTGTTCTAGGAGCTGTTGAAACATGGTATGCAACAGGTTTTGATCACATGGGTCCATTTATACGTCAAATTGGAAATGGAATATTTTCTGGTTGTGCTGGTATTGCTGGGTGTGAAACTGCATTTGTTGTTAAAGGATGGGCAGCTGCTGCTGCATTTTTATTTTTATCAGCATTTTTATATTTAATAGATGGAGTATTACTGTTTCTCAGAAAAGACAAGTTAAATAAGTTCCAATTTCCTTGCACTGCTTAAGCTTTAATTTTTTAACACTATTATTAAAATTTATTTTATCATGCATTTGCTATTTTTTATTCAAATAATAACAAATTTTAGCTCAGATAGTCGTGTAATTTTACAACGATCAACCGCCAACAGCCATTATTAAATGGTCTTATGTTTTGAAATCAAATACGAAAAAATTAAATATATTACTTATCGCCTGAACACTTTTTTTAAAAAAAGAACAAGTATCACTAAAGGCATAACAATTTTTGTAAATATAATACTCAGATACTTATATATTTTTTTNTTTTTTTATAAACTTTTATTACCTAATGATTTATTTTATTCAAATAAAACATTATTTATGTTATTGGCCTTGATTCTTTAAATATGTTTGTACTGGTGTTGTTGTTGATGCTTGTATTGATATTTTTGTAAATACTGTTTTAAAAACGGGAACTTTTGTAAGATGTTCATTTATATCTTTGTTTCGCATTCCATAAAATAATAACGGTGAAATTGTTCCTAAAGACATGGTAAAAAGTCCTACATCTATAATATTTGTTAGTATTGTTGAGTCTCCTTTCATTAAAACTATTATAAAAAACACAATATTGACAATACAATGAAAAATAAAAAATGATATTAAATTGAATAAAAATGTCAAAACATAAGGTTTCCCTAATGCACAGTTGCTTACTTTTTTTCTTATTTCTTTAAAACCAACAATAGAAGATACCAATGATGTTAATAAAATTAAACCTGTTGTTATTTCTTCAAGAACGTTATACGCCGATGACCAAGATTTAATTGCATGACAAAATGGCATTTTGTTTTCACCATAATTGGGTACAAACATTATTGATATTGTAACAACTGATAAAATTGCAATTATAACAATATTTGCAAATTTAAATTTAATGGTATTTAAATATAATTTGTAATAAATGGGCGCCATAATTGATGCTAATAATTGTACAGATTGTAAGATAAAACTATATTGAAATATGTACATTGAAAATATTAAAAATACATATTTGAATCGACATTCTATTGGTGAAATTGAAGGATATGTATTCATTGAATGAATAATATTCGTTATAGAAAGTTGTATATCAAAAATTCCTACTAAAATTCCACCAATGCTATTTATTATAATTAGGAATGTAAAAACAGAATTTTTGTATATTTTGCTTGATATACCAATATATGTTAGGATTGTATTAAATAATATTGCTATTATACCAAGTACAAACAAAGGAACATTATAGTAATATGATTCTGAGATAGAATAATATATTATATCTTGATCAATACTACTATAACTATTCATAATAACTTGTAATAAAAATATATTTTAGAAACAGGAATAAGTTTTTATATATTATTAAAATTTTTAAAAAAATAATTAATTTATTGCTATGGAAATGTTAATTATAATTAAATATAAACTTATAAGTCATTTATTAACCACGTTTAATTTAAGTGTTATAAAATATTCTTTATTTGATAAACATTATTAAATAATTACTGGATAATATCAATTTTTTCAACTACGTCAATACATTTAATACCTATTATTATGATGAATCAAATATAAATTGATGATGTAATATTTTTAGAAAAAAATATCTAATTTAAAATTTTATTATAAATGCATATTTTAACTAATTTTCTTCTTACAAATGTCTTTAATCTTCAAACTTTATTGAAATAACACGTTTGATTCAATTTTTAACTTTAACGTGCATAAAAAAATAAATAAAAAATTCTAAATGTACATTTTTCAATAATCAATTTGTTCAAAAGATTACTATGTTTTCAAAAAGTTTAAAAAGCACTATTTTTAATTTATGTCATAATTTTAGAATACAACTTTTGACACAAAATTTGAATTACATAAACATTTCTGTGAATATTTTATTCATCCATAATAAGTCTTGATATACCAACTGAACATAAAGTTTCAAAATTAAAAATTGTTGTTGACAAGGAAGACACATTGTTAAGTGAAATATAAAAATTTACATGAAAAATTGAAAACTTTATGATATAGAATATTGAATACTCAAATTAAAGAATATAGATCTTTCAGAATTTTAATTATTTCATTTTATAAAATATTTATAAATAAATAACTATATTAATTATTCGTTATTTAAAAATTTATAAAAATATACTCTTTAATTAAAAAAAATTTTATTTATATAAACTATAATGATTAAAATCTGTTATCAAAATATACATACATATATATCTCTTAATTAGTTTTAAAAAAAATATTCTTCAAAATATTATTTTAGATTTAATTAGAATAGTCAATATCATAAATAAATTTATATTTAGATATAATTATATTCCTTTTTATCTAGAAAAAATATATTATTTCTTTTAAATTTTAGGTATAATGACTCCGAAAAAATATTTTTCTACCTTATTATACATATGTCTTATTTTATTTTTTATTAACGAGATGTATGTTAATGGAAAGACAGGTGAAAGTGACAATTTTGGTATAACCAATAGAATAGATGGAATTTCAAAAATTCAACTTCTTAAAAAAATTAGAAATATATATCCTGAGTTATATAATGATTTGACTCAACGAATTAATTCTTTATCAAAAAATGATTATAAAAATCGTTTCAAGCTATTCATTTAATTCAAATTTATTATATAAAGCCGGCAGTACTAATTAATGAAAAATTATAAAAATTTAACTCTTAATTTTGTAAAAATTTTATAAAAAATATTCAATAAAATGTTTCCATTGGTAGATAAGTTATTATTTTATCCTCTAAAATATCCTCCTGATGATTTGTATGGTATTGGTTCTTGATTCATGTATCCAATTTTTGGACCATATTAATTTTGATTCATTTCCATTGGCTGTTGAGGCTGAGGAATATTCATAGTAGAGTCTTGCCCACCTATTGGTTGTTGTGGAAAAGGAAGATTCATATTAGATCCTGATCCTCCTACTGCTTGTTGTGGTAAAGGAAGATTCATATTTGGTCCTGATCCTCCTACTGGTTGTTGTGGTAAAGGAAGATTCATATTTGGTCCTTGTCCTCCTACTGGTTGTTGTGGTAAAGGAAGATTCATATTTGGTCCTTGTCCTCCCATTGTTGGATCTAATGGTGGAATATTAAATGTTGGTCCTGATGAAATTGGACCAGTATTATATGAAGGTGATGGCATAATTTCTTGTGGTGGCATCTGGTTATATGGGTTTCCGTATGGCCGTTTATATCCTCCATATCTTGGATGGATAGGGAAATTTTGTGTTTCAATATAAGTTGATTCTATCATCTCTGGTCTTTGATATCCAGCTTGACTATAAATATAATGTAACATTATTATTAACATATAAATTATTCCATATAAACATACCAGGCAACAGCAAGTGCTATATAAACTATAAGTATACTATTTGAAAACATTTTAATAGTTATAGATTTTTAGAAATAGAATGATTTTGTTCTATTTTATACATTCTTTTCCTTTATATACATAATTTTTTGATGTTAAAACTTGTATTTTTTTGACCATTCAAGTAATTCTCTAAAGATTTAATGAATAAGATTTTAAAAAAATATAATTTTCATTCGTTAAACCCTTTTTATTTTGTAAATGATTCATTTTAATAATATTCCTAAATCATTTTCAATCAATTTAAGACGATCAAAATTTACAAAGTAGTGGAATCTTTATGTCAAGGTCATATCATATTTTGGTTGATTGTACGCACACATTGGAAGAGTACCTCAAAGAGTAATCCAGTCAAGTGGGTTTATGTTGTTGATGCAATTGTATTATTATAAATTATAACTATACATATCCGGCATGCATGCCATCTTCTCTATTTCCTATTTTATAATCACTATTACAAACTTTCTTAATTAAAATCTTACCTATAATGAACCGGAATAATTCTTGTTGTTCCCTATTGGTAGTAGCTGTTATTTTTGCAATAATAGGCTTAATATTATGCTTTATTGCTATTGCTACACCATCATGGCAAGTTGTTTATGCTAGAGAACTTCAACAACTCATTCAAAGTGGTCTTTGGATTAATTGTCAAACAAGGTATGCTGACTAATTTTATATTACTCACAGTTTAACAAACAAATAGTATTTATATCATTAATTTCAAAAACATTTTTTCAGACCATCTGGTATGTATACATGTACATACACATTTTCGGAATCAGATTACAATTTTTACACATCTGCTGAGCTGGTCAATTTTAGAACACCACCATTTTATTTATGGCAGAGAAAACTTTTGTATGCAATTTTAAGTGCTCAATTTATTGGAGTTATAGGATTGTTTGCTTTTTGTTCAACATTCTATCAACCATCAGCAAAAAAATGTGCTATTTTTTATACAATTATTATTGGAATATCAACTGCAATACATTTAACATCATCAGTCATATTTTCAGTATTTTCACATATGGTCGAATACAGATTCTTTCACGTTAGCGTTTCCGGAATTTATGAAAAACATAAAGGTTATTCATATTATTTACATTTAATTGGTGGAATATTATTATTAATATCTCTTATTATATCAATTATACATATCGCCATTCAATTTAAAAATAAGCAAATAAATAACACGAATAAATATGATAGAAATTTTTCAAATTGTAATAATAAAAATCAATTAAATGAATTTCAATATTATAACAATCCAATAGAAAATAGATTACAAGAACCACCACAACGATACCACGGGTATGCAGATAGTTTTACAGGTTCAGGATCATGGCATGGAAGTCAAGATTTTCGAATGCATGATTATGATCAAGTACCACGTTATCATCAACAAAGATACTAATAAAAACAAATATTTTAATTTTAAATATTTTTGTACAATATAACTTTAAGTAAAATTAGATTAATATCACATTGCATGTGTAATAAAATCTATTTTTAGTGTATATATCACAATATGATGTAATTTCATATTATTATATTTTTAATCTGATTGTTAACATATTTAACAACTTAAATACTTAAACAAAGAAAATTACAAAAATATGTTTTATTTAATAAAATGACATTCCATAACATCAATATATAATACTTAATAACATTAATATTTTACCTTTTCCAATTGTTTCATTTTGCCAATGCGCATTGACCCAAATCCATATTATAACTTAAAATTCCTTTATTGTTATTACAATAAACTCTTTATTTTAATATTTTTGTTTTGATTATCCTAATATACTATATTTTACAAGGAAACTTTTAAATCTATATAGAAATAAATTTTTGTTATATAATATATTATGTTATAATTTCTATATAAGGATAATATTATAAATTTAACCAAAATTTTAATATTATTTACCATGTTAACTTAAGTATACCAATTAATTACTTTATATTTTAATGGATTGTATATATGTGAGACTCAAAGTCACTCTACACCCTTAAAATTTTCTTTTTATTTTTAACACATGCAACGTTTTAAAAATCAAGATGAATACAGGTTGAAAAGGAGAATGACAGAGAAAATGGTATATGTGAAGGGCTTGTTAACCTTCAAGTTATTTTGAAGACATCTTCGTATTTAGTAATAGGTATATATCTTAGACTAAAATTTTTACATTTATTAACATTTTGTGATTTTAAACAATTTTTATATATTTATTTATCTATTTTTTAATTTTTTAAAACAACATATATAATTATTTATTATAGAGATGGATTTTTCTTCTCGGTTAGCAAAAACAGAATTAGTTACGTTTATATCAATTGCCATATCAAATTTTTTTGTTTTTTTTGGTCTCATAACTCCAAATTGGCAGGTAGCTGAAGATACCGATGTACATCGTTCAGTCAGTTCTGGACTATGGTTATATTGCCCTGGTGCAGGCCAATGTTGGTATATATTTAGTGATGATGTTGTAAATTATTATGAGAAAGTTGATGTATGTCGTTTCTTATTAATTGGAGATTGTAGAAAAAAACTTTTAAGAACTCCATACTTTTTTGGTTGGCATTATGCTGTATTAACATTAGTTATTATTGCTTTATTACTATCAACAATATCCTTAATTTCTATTGTCGTTGTATATTTTAAGCCAAGATTTTTAAAAATTGGAACAATTATTTTAGATTCAGCTATTTGCCTTGCTTGTAAGATGATCATTACCAATTTATACTAAATTTACTTTTTAGGTCTTGTTCTTGGTATTGGATTAATGGTTTTTGTTATAAATGCTGAAATGTTAGAAAGCAGATACTTAATAGGTGTTCAAAATACATTTGAGGTAAGAAAATTATTTTTATATTTTTTAATATTTCCGTTTAGAAATCTTATGGATATTCGTTTTATATGGCTGCATTAGGTTTATTTATACTTGTTGTAAGTGTATTTGGAGCAATAATGGTAACTACACTAGTTTTTTTCTCTGTAGATGCCAATATATCTCGTGTACCAGGATATAATAAAAATGAATCCAAAGTTCAACTACGGAATCCAGAGTCGGTTCATATCTATACTGGACATCCACCATCACCTGCTTCACATTATCAGCCTATGAGAGTAAATGACTCAAATATTTCTATCAATACTTTATCTGTAAATTCTTTTAGGAAATCACCCCTTTTCCATACAACGGAAGTATAGTAACAGACAATTTCAGTGAAACTGATTTTAATGGAAGTGTTAAGACGGGATCTGTTAATCCAGAACAGTTTTATATTGGTCAAAAGTATACTGGAGAGAATACATCAAGGACATACTTTAGTTATTAATTTAAAAAAGCTTTCATACAATAATGATAATCATGTGCATATATATTAAAAAAATAATAAATATCTTTTTACTTTCCTCTATTTAATAAAATATGAGTGTAAAACACTTTTCAACATTTTTTTTTCCTACAACTCTTGTTCGCCGTCATCTTTTGCATTGGTAGGAAAGGAATCTTATTAAAAATTTTATTATGTTAACAAAATGCTGTTCAAAAATTTTGGAATAATTTATCAAAATAATGAAGAATTAGCTAAGATTGAGACTTTAGCAAAGAAATTACATTGCGCTATGAAGTGGAGTGGATCACAAGTTATTACGATTAGCATTTTCAGAAAATGGCTTTTAACGTAAGTGGTTTTAAATATATTTAAAGGTAATTTTTTAGATATAAAGATAAACTTTCATTAGAAGAACATGAAATCGATGAAATTGTAACCGAAGACACTGGTTACGGTTGGGCAAGTATTACAAACCAATGTGTTACCAATGGGAATTTTTTCCCTCTTGACAATGGAACAACAATGAAGGGACTCTCCTTCTATACTGATTTTGTTGTCTTAGACAAAGTTACGTTATTTGATTTCAAATTTGATCCTCATGCTTGTACTGCTGCTAAAGATAAATGGGAAGCCAAAGAAATTAAAAAAATGGGCCCTCTTACTTTTAATATCATGAATAGAAAGAATATTTTTGATATTCAAAAGAAAATTTATAAAATTGATCCATTTTCTGTTGTTACCACTGCTATTTATAATTTTCCTAGTCAAGGGTATAAATTTTTTGGAAATAAGATATCAACTTCAGAGACCAAAGGTACAAATTTCAATGATATTTTGTATGATATAGCAAAAGAAGGATACGATAATTCTGTCAAAGATATAGAAGAAGACAGGAGAAAGAACGTTTTAGTGAATTTTATAAATAATGAAAATAGTGTATTACCTAATGTTGAAAAAAATGAAGGAATCGAATTCTGTTTATCGGAAAAATATAATAATATTACTATAATTGATAAGGAAGAAGATGGACAAGAAGTTGATGTTCCAAATAGTGATACCATTAACACGAATAATAATGAAGAAGATATTGAATTTTCACAACCAGAAAATAGTGAGAATACCTCTAACAATGATGAACACAAAGTAGAACTTGGAAAATCGCAATCAGGAACTCAAAATAGTACTGATGCAACTAGTAATAAAGAGAATGAAGTCTTTGGGCCTGACAAATGTAAAAACATTGTCAAAAAGGATGAAAAGAAAAATGCTAAATCGATACATGATGTAGCTTTAATTAAAGAATTTATGTTGATTTCAGCTTTAAATTTTGAAGACGCTACATTAAAATTAAGTTATTTAAAGAAAAAATATGATATTGAAGATAAAGGTATTGTTCACTTTAATGAGACAGAAGATACTTTATTAAATGATGAGAAAGACTCATTTTTGATGATTCACAAACGTATAATGGATCTCCAACAAAAATTACTTCGTGTAAATTTTGCACTTAAATAAGTTGATAATATAATGTATTTTTTTTATCGTTGTTTTACTATAATCAATTGTAATATTTGTGAAATACTTTTTATCGTTTTTTTTATTTATTAACTTTTAAGGTCAATTTTAACAAATAAATGATGATGGCAGAACCATTAAATGAAGAAGATATTGGGGTATTGTATGCAGTTTTAAAGTATTCTTCTAGGAAAGTTGTTGATGTCACAAAATTTGATGATTATACATTAAAGTAAAGTGAAATATAGGAAGTAATTTATTATTTTAGTATTGGAATAATGCAGAATCGAAGCAGTTTGTTGAACTATTTTAAACAAAAACTAGGAAAATTAAGAAAAATGAATTATAATGATGATTGCAACAAGTGGATATCTATGGCTGTAAAATTAGAAATACAAGGTTTTATTTATCCAATACCTATAAAACATCAATATGTAGATTTTGAACACAATGTCTATGACTACACAAGATATTATGTCATTATAAATAAAGCATCTTTATTCGATACTTTGTTTAATCCATCATTATGTGGAGCCGTACTTAATAAATGTGAAGCAAAGTTGGCTTCGGTAGATTTTCTTCGTACTTATAGACCTCTAAAAAATGAACCAATTAAAATGAACAAGGAAGAATTTAGAAAGGTTTACTCAAAGGTATCCGGTGAGCCAATCATAATACATATGAATGATGAATGTTCTAAAGATAAGAAAACAAGATTTTCTTACGATTACTATCACAATTACGAGTATTCTCAAAAAATAAAGAAATATTCAATTAAAAAATTGGAATATAAAATCATGGATAAATACGACGAAATAGGTAATAATAAATATGCTGGTGTTAATTTAAGTGATGAATATAAAAAGATAATTAAGAAAAATTTTGAAAACAAGGAAGGAGTCTCATCAATTTGTATGATCTCGGTTTTAGAAAAGATTGAGAATTCAAATTTAGACTAGTAAATTAAAAAATTATTTATTATTATTTCTTTTCATGTTTATAATAATTGATGATGTTTTTTTGTATTTTATTTCAACAAAAATTTTGTCTCTTAATGTTTTACTCATTAACACTAATCCACAAATAGTTACACCCATTTGGAAAGATACCAATTTAATATTAAAAGCTTCTAAGTAGTCACTTATCGTTTCATCTTCATCATATAAGTGTAACATTATAAGTTTAGTTTGTATTACAAAACATATTTGAAAAAAGAATGCCGTTAAAGTAAATATTAATAATTTATATTGTTGTTTGTTATCTGAATTAGGATTATTTGTTTGATTCTTACATTTAATTATTATTAATCTTATCATTGTTGTTAAATTTAAAACAAGTTGTATTGTTCCCATAGTTAATAAATAAGGATATAATGTTTGACTGACTGAACCATTTGTAAAAAATTTTGGTTTTATATACCCGATTACAAAAGTAGTATAATTGTCAGAGAAAAACTTATCAATTGGAACGAGTAAAATTGTTGATGGTAATATGAACCATGTAAAATAAAGAGGAAGTAAAATATAAAAAGGTGAAAATGTTAATAATAATTTTTTGTTGTTCTGAAAAAGTTACTTAATAATTAAATAATAACATACATGGTAGTCTCCATATGGTAATAATACAGATGTAAATCTGTTAATACTCAATAAAAATGTGCCATAAGTTGATTGAAATATACAAAAACGAGAGGTAAAATATAAAAAAATTAGAAATGTATTATTGTATCCTTTCACTAGACTGCTTGATAATGGAGGAAAGAACATAAAAAAGTGTAGTAATAGTGTTGAAAAATGAAACGGAACTTCAAATATACTGTTTATTAGTATAATTATGAATACATTTGACTGGAAAGTATTTTCCTTCTTCATATGCTTAATTATAGTGTATATTATAACAAAAGTAAAACTATACAATACAATAGTTATTAATATAAATACCACAAATTCAGTAGTACTACAATATATGGTAAAAAATGGAATAATTTTCTTAATTTTGTAATATAAAGTTTCGTTATAATTTACCATTTTATAAAATATAATATTGTAAAAATATATATCTTATTAATAAAAAAATAAATAAGTAAAATGTGCTTTCTTATTTATAAATTTTTTTTTNTTTTTTTTTACTAATTTATTAAATATTGAATAACCATACCAAATAATAATGTTTTTCATTATTTAAAAACATTTACAAATAACAAGGTAAGTGGAATTTTATGAAGATTTATTTAATTTTACTTTTAACTCATCACGAATGAAAAGCTTCTTTGGACATTCCCATGGAAATTGATCATGTCCAAAATGACCATTTGTTGCAGTTTCTTGATACATTGGTTTTTTTAAATCTAAATTTTTAATTAGCATCCCAGGTCTAAGATCGAAATTATCAACAACAATAGTTAATAATTCATTTTCTGTATATGGGGAAGTTCCATAATCCATAACGTTAATTGAAAGTGGATGCGAAATACCAATTCCGTAGGCTACCTGAACAAGGCATCGTTCACAAACCCCAGATTTTACTAAGGATTTAGCAACATATCGAGCTCCATATGCTCCAGAACGATCTACTTTAGTTGGATCTTTTCCAGAGAAAGCACCCCCACCATGAGCACCCCAACCACCATATGTATCAACTATAATTTTTCTTCCTGTTAAGCCAGTATCAACCAAAGGACCACCTAGATGAAATGTACCACATGGATTAATATAAATGATTGTTTTTTCATCCATTAAGTTACTTGGAATAACTTTTTTAATAACATTCTCAATAATTTCTTTTCTCATTTCTTCAACTTCAATTTCTTCAGAATGTTGACAAGATATAAGAACTGTGTGAACTCTCAAAGGGATACATGTTCCATTTTTAACTTTATATTCAACAGTTACTTGTGATTTAGCATCAGGACGTGCCCATTTAAATATTCCATTCTTGCGTTTTTCTTTTAAATTAATTAATAAATTACGAGCAAGTAAAAGCGTTATTGGCATTGCTTCTTTTGTTTCACTTGTGGCATATCCAAACATCAATCCTTGATCACCAGCACCAATATCTTCTTCACAACGATTAATATGAACTCCTTGAGCTATTTCTGGTGCCTGTTGTTCTAAAGCTATTTGAACAGAACATGTTTTGTAATCAAATCCAATATCAGAACTTGTATAACCAATATTTTCTATGACACGACGAACAATCTTGGGATAATCTACAACAGCCTTAGAAGTAATTTCTCCAGCAATTATAATAAGTCCAGTATTTGCCAATGTCTCTAAAGTTAATATTAATTAAGATTGATTAAAAAGTATATTTACCAACTGCAACTTTAGCATTAGGATCTTGTGCTAAATGTGCATCTAAAATTGCATCTGAAATTTGGTCGCACATTTTATCAGGATGACCGTCTGAAACAGCTTCTGAAGTAAACAAATATGTCTGGAATTGGTCTAAAAANAAAAATGAATAGAATAATATTTAATAAAATAATTTTACCTGATATGTCTTTCTTGAGTATTATATCTGCCATTTTTATAGAACAATCTAAAAAAATAATATATGATGAAAAACAAGGAGTAAAGCATTTATAAAAAATTTATTGATTAGATAAAACGATAAAAGAAATAAGTAGAATAAAAACATAATAACAATTTTTAATAATAAATATAAATATTTCATTAATCAATATAATACCAGAAATATAAAAAAATACTATTAATAAAAATACTTTACACAATTATTGATATGTACATATATTTGTATCTCTCAAATATTTCTTTTGGAATCCAATCCCCTAGAGTTTTAAGGTTGATGCAATTAACAAATACACTTAAAGTTTAAAATAAAAAATGAGTAAATTTATAAATTTTTTTAAATTATGGTTTTTAAAATAATCTAATATATATATATATTTTATTTAATAAAGCAAATTGAAATAAGATTTGTAGCAAGATTTTTTACAATTAACTATTTATAAAATTTTTTAAATATATTTATTAAAATTTTAATGGAACATAACAATTTCATTGAATTGTTGATGATGTAATTTTTTCAACTGATGAAGTATTTGAGCTATATAATTTGTTATTATTGATAATTTCTGTTGGAATTTGTGTACTGTTTGTTGAAGCTAATGACATACAACTTGAATCATCTTCTTTATCATCTACTTTCATTTTTTTAGTATATTTATCATTTTTGAGGAGTTTATTCATAAACTTGTGGATTGTTATTTTTTTAAACAAAGTATTTGATAAAAATATTAAACAACTGCTTTCTAAAAAGATAACCAATAAAATTTCTCCGCTAATTGTAAAGTATTTTGATAGCTGTTGATGACTTTCTGTTCTAAAACAAACATGTATAACATATATTAAACCAATCAAACATGATAATAAAATAGAAACTCCAAATATTATGGTAGCCTTGTAAACTTTATTTTTTCTTATTAATTGATAAGTGATTAATCCAAGAACAACAAAATATATTGCTTCTGGTAGTCCATGAATTGAATTCAGATCAAAAGTTATTACAAATGCTATTATATATCCTAAAATTATAAGTACTCCTAAACCAATATTTAAAAATATAACATTTTTAAAATTATTATATTCGAATTTATAAAAAATATTTGACGAGTCAGTGCTTTGACTTTTGTTGTGAACACTGTTACATTTTGTTGAACTATTTTTATTTTCTTCTAAATTAGATTTCATTGACATTAAAAATAATTACTCACAAATAAAGTATTAAAAGAATAAGACAAAAAAGAAAGATATTTTCATCGTTGGTCCCCTTATATTCAAAATAACATAAAATAATTCAAATTTTTAAAATTCAAGTACAAATTAAATATATTACCACTATTTAAAGTTGCTTCAATTTTTAATCTCGTGATTATGATATTCTAAAGTTAATTAAGTACATTTAAAACTCTTGTAATGTATCACTTACTCCTGAGTTTAAAATGTTTTAAAATCTACTTTTATTTACATTTATCTTATTTTTATGAAGATAAATTGTACCTAAATTATATATTACATAATTTATTAATAATATGAATATTCATTATACTTTTCTCTTTTTTATATTCTTCTTCTACATATATGATGTAAAATCTTTTATGATTGGTAAATGTATAGGGCCTAAAAAAGTTTTTGAAAGATATTTATCTTGGGAACAAAAAATTGAATTAAAAGATATTGTTGAAAATACTTTTGATGGTTCGAATAAAGATTATGTTTTATTTGAAATTTTTAAATATCTTCAAAATCATTTAACTGTTCATCAATGGAATAATATTTGGCCAGAAATCGAAGATTATTTATCCAGAGATATGCCATGTAGCCCATACGCGTCAATTCTTCCACCCAATTATTACAAAGCCCTTCTGGTAAGTACAACATCTATTTCCCTTGCTTTCTCAAATGTTATAAAGCTTCCGACACCTTTACATATTAATAAAATTAATGTTTAACCTTATCAATATATGAATATTTATAGAAAGCCGTTCGTAATGCCGGAAAGGCTGGTCGAAACAAAAAAGAAATAAAACGACTTGTTGACGATTATCTAGATCGAATTTTAATGGATCCTCAATTTCAAGAAGAAACAGCTCATAGGTTTGACTATTTGACAAAACAACAAGTGTTGATTAAATCATATAATGTGCCTTTTGATTATTGATATGTGTAATGTAAAATTAATTTTGAATAATTAATAAGCTTAAAAATAAATAAATTATATTAATTTAATTATATTAAAGTAAAATATAACTTATTATTGTCTTTTTTAATACCATAATTGATTAATATGTAACGTTACGACAAATTAATATTTTATCTAAAAATAATTAAATTAATATAATAATATCGTCTTAATAAATTTTTTGACATTAATTTTATTTTAATAAATATGGATTTCAGGTAAACATCATAACTCTTTATATTTTTTATTTTAATATTAGTAGCAATTTATCATAAAACAAGCCTGTTTATCATATTTTTAATAAAATACATAGTATTTTACACACTTACCAGATCAACTTTTGCCTTTTTTTTAATAATTCTCACATTTTTTTTTTCCTAAGTTACTTAAAATTGTTATCTGAATTTCTTAAATTGAACACCATAAAACTAATAACTTTAAAATATCAAGAGCTGTCATTTATATTTAGACAGTTATAAAGATTTCTTTTTTAGATATATTGTCAGTTTATTTAACTTTTATAAGCCCAACCAAATAGAACTTCCTATCAATATATACCTGCTTATTTATAAATCTTTCACAAACTGATTAATTAAATGAATTATTTTTTTAATCTTCATTAAACTAGTAATTATGCTGAATTTTTTGATATTACTATTTTAACTAAAGTTTTATCAAATTGGTTACCATTCCTTCCTTTTATTTTATCTTAAATGAAAATATTTTTATTATACAAATTTTATACATCTTAATTTTTTCATTTCATATGTTAACCTTTTTGTTTTAATTAACAGGTTACATTTAAAAATTAAATTATATCACATTATTACACCATATTATTATTTTTTAAACACTTTTTTTATAATACATTTAATTATAGAAAAGAATATTTCAAATAAGTTTTTATTTTTAATTTTATAATTGTTTTCTTCATACAATTACTAATAGCACCTTTTCTTTACTGATAAAAGTATATTAATATTATATCTTTCAGCATATTTTAATATTATATAATACACTTAAATTGGTATTCATTATTTATATGTATAAAAGATATATGGATTCAAGACAGTTCCCATCACGACAAAAGCCACACTATTATGGGCACACCAATTATAACAGCTTACCAACAACCAGATTACCGCCATTACAACAACAAAGACCTTTTTATAGAGAGAGGTATTGTAACTCTGAAAAATATCCACCTCGTCCAGTATCTATGATAGCGATATCAAATTCTTTAGGCTATGCTACTTTAAGAAAGGGTCTAAATATTTATAAAAAGATAGGCATCTCAAATAACCAACATTCTAATAGGACACCACCACCAACATATTGTAAGTTTGATAAAAAATATTTTTTAAACATTATTTAAATGAAAAATGAACATTTTTTTAAAATTTTTATTTACTTTTATTTCTGAAAAATATTTTAGTAATAAAAGTTATTCAATAATTTCCTTTATATTAACAACATTTTTTTTTTATATTCAATCACAAATCAAATTCATTTCACATTTGTAGTAATATTCCTACGTTCTTCTTTACAACTTTTTTTATTATTTATAATATTTTATATAAAAATATTCTTTAAACTTTTTCGTAAAGCTAAAATGCTAATAAATCAAAGGCATTAATAAAACATTTTATAAAAATATTAGGAACATCACAAAAGTCTTAATAAAGCTCTTTTAAAAACAAGTTTATCCACTTTAAGGTATTCTTCTTATTTAAAGTATATCAAAATCATAAAATAAATTTATCATCAATGAATGATTAAATATGTGAATAAAGTTATATGATCAAGTATCCAGAAAAATTTAATATAAAGAAAGGTTTAATATTGTTTAAAGGAAAAAAAAANAAAAAAAAATTTTTAATCAGTTTAAAGTTTATATTTTATAATATTAAAAATTTTATTTGACTTAAAACAAGGTATACTGAAAATTGTTGTAATAATATTATTGTATAATTAGATATAATATTTTATTAATTTCATTTAAATGTTACATAATTATAAAACTTGTTTAAATACGGTTAAAATTAGTTTCAATCTCGTTATTGCTTATAAATATTTTATTTTACAAAAATTTCCTCAAAAATAACATTTTATTTATTATTACTTTACGTATAACCTTCCTATTATTTTTATTAATTTTTGACTTACTCATCATTTTTGAAGGACTTTTCTTAGTAATTTGACAATATATAAATATTTAAGCATGCTTATGTTTTCTATTGAACCGAATTTAACCTTCTAGCTTAACTTGAAACATTATAAAATACATTTTAACCTTTTTAAAATCATCAGACAAAATATGTAATGAAATTTTAAGCATAACATATACAATAACAATACATTTTAAATAATACCAAGCATTATATAATAAGTACAATGTAATAGGAGATGCTTATAAAATACTTATGTTTATACTTTCTCTATTTTAATGAATATCTTTTACATAAAATTGGCTATATCTGATCCTTTGTTGTTATGTATATTATATATTTTCAATTATGTATATTATATTCTATTCACAACTAAAAAAGTTATTTCATTCACCTAATTTATTTAATTTTTAGAATATTGTTTTTACTACCATAATCGTTATTTCTTTATATTACATCTTTAAATTTTAATTAACTACCAGAATTTTACAATGATTTATTATTTCCTTGATCCATCTTTTCTTCTATTGTGTCTTTTAAATATACCGCTACCTAATATATTATTTGGTTGAGAAAGTTATTCCAAAATTAATTTATAATCTCCCATTTCTGCAAACTATTAAAAACCTTCCTTCAATCAGGGTTCTCATTATTTTCTTTACATTAAAATTAACTCCATATATATTAAACATTTACTTATCTCGATGTGGTTCAATGAGTATTAACGGGATATTTAAATAATATGGTATACTTATATAGGCATATATTGACTATTACAATATTTTGATTAACTTGGATTTATAATTTATCATTATTATTAACCATGTTGAACAGTAAATTATAGTTAGAGATAGACAAAATTTATAGTTTTCCTGTTTTTCCTCAAATAAATATTTCTATTAAATATCTTTATATATTTTGTTTTTTCTAACAAATATACAAATGTAATTCCGTCTTTATTACCAAATAATAAATTATATTTTTCACCCTATTTATTTTTAACATCTTGGTGTTTTAAATAATTATAAATTTTAATAATTTCTATCGTTACATCACACCACATATATCATAACCTTGCGTAACATTTAATTTAATATTAATTTTAAATATTTATTAAAAAAAAATCGAATGCTATTAAATATTTATTAAAACAATTCCAAGATACAAATGCTATAAAGACAATCTCAATAACATATTTTTTCTAAACATTTTATTGCATTAAATCAAAATGATTTAAAGGGAAAAAAGATTATATTAAAATGGTTTTTATTATTACATTTTGTATCTTTATATTCATCGTTTAAAGTGAAACGAAGATGATTGATGTAATGACTTAGATAGTAATGATAAAAATTAATCATATATTAAAAACCTCAAGAATCACAATATATTTTACGCCTTTTTAAAATTATATTTATTTTTATAACATTCTTTTATCCATTTTTACTTCAATTACTTCAATGAGATTCTCAATCTTTTTGTTGACATATTTTTATCATTTTACATATATATGGTAATAAATTTATAAAAAGAAATCACTTTAAGAATAGTGACCAGAAGGTAATATATATATATATACATATTTACATAAATAAGTTTTTCCTAATTCTATAACAAAAAATTTTTCTTACTAATTATAAGAAACCTTTTTCATCGACCCACTTCTAAGAACATAATTTTAATTTTGTTATTTAAATTAATCAAATTTATATATTTTAATAATATTTTCACACTAAAAATATTTTTTCATAATTTAAATTATATAAGCAAGGTATTTATAAAATAATTGCAACAATTTTTTAAATTTCCACTTTTATATTCTAGTTAATATTAACAATTTTAAATGTAATGTAAGATATTTATTATGATTTATTGGTTTAATTTTATAACACATAAAAGATATTTTTACTATAAAATAAAAGACAAGTGATAATTTTAATGAGGAAACTGTTTATGTGATATAATAATTAACTAGTTACAGAAATCTTCTATACGTAGTATATATGAATCGCTATTTTTATAAGATAATAATTAATTGGTTATAAAAGCATTTTAAAAATATATTATATCACAAAAAAAAATCATTTTCAGGAAATGTTATATTATTTTTTTAGTAACATTAACTGTTTTTAATTAATTTTTGACAGGTCAAGGCTTGTTATATGGCGTCTAATAAATATAAACGGTAAATTAAAATTGTCCATGTACCAGTAATTTTGAATCACACAATCATATATATGATACATTAATATGTATAAGGGCAATGTTTGAGTCAAATAATATGGAATACGTTTTTTTTATAAAAATGATACATTCATCTCTTTAAAATAAATATAATAAATTTTTTTATTTTAGATCAAACTATATTAAATAAAGAAAGATCACAAAAAAGTTATTCAGTCTTTGACAATATGATCTCTTCATCACAATCATTAGCTGATATTCATTTAGCAACTCTCGTACCAAATATACCGGTAAGTTAATTTTTTTTCCATCAAAACAAAATTTGAAAAATAAATAATAATCACTTGTAAAACTGTGCTTTTTATATTTTTTTTCCTTTTAAAATTTCAATCTCTTGTTTCAAGCTAGTTTCAAAAATTTTGATATTTGCTAAATATTAGATTAAAATTATTTACACACTTACTTTTCTTGTAACTGCTAATTGCATATCATAATAGAGGTAACATTTGTACAAGTAGGATTTTAACACATATTTCAAAAAAGTGATATATTTCAATAACTTTTAGTTGAAAATTATTTTCCACTTTTATTTAAATTATTTATATTTTAGAATCATTATCAACATCTTGAAAGAGCTTATAATCCTGTGATAATAGCGGCAGCTAAAAAGCACAACATGCCGATAAACTCTCACTATCCATCATCCTCTGTAAGTTTAAAAAAATATTAAACGTAGGATTGTACGATAACAATTTATATGTATATCAATTTATGCTTTATGTATTAAAATTTATAACATTTTTATGATAAAAAGTTGTTAACATTTCACAATAACCATTATTTGATTTGTTAATTATATAACACTATTCTTGAGAAAATATATTAACCAATATCATTAATATAAATAATCAAATTTTAAACAAACAATACTAACAATTTTTGTTAAGACTTATTTCCCAGTCTCGTCTCCATCTACGTCAACAATTACAAATTTACCAATTGAAACATCTTTTGTAGAAAGTCAAAAATATACATATCGCCGTAATAGTCTTGCTGAGGCATATGACAACGCCATTCAATTACCAGAGGTATTTTTTGTTATTATTAATTTTATCCTTATTTGTGTCCTTCTTTAATACGCTTTGTTGATTTTTACTATGCTAAATAACATAACTAGAATTAATTTAATATTACATTCTTCATTGTATTAAATAATTATATAATTGTTTTTTCCATGTTTATTTTTGTTGTCCCAATTTTTGTTATTCTTATATTTATTTATTTATTTATTTATATTTTCAGTTGTCATTGTATGAAAAAACTCCCAGTTCATTGAATCTATCAACAACAGTAAGTTTTTTTATAAAAGTTTTTAATGATATGGTAAAACTTATGTAATCTTTCATTCATCAATTTTTGAATGTAAGCTGAATAGTTATATATAAAAGACATTAATTTTTTGATAATTCCTAAACCTTAACTAAAGATCTTTTAATCCTCCGGAAGCATTTGTACAACTGGTTATAAATTTACATCATATATATATATATATATCAATTCTTTGAAAAACGATTAGACATCATATTTTCTTCTACCAAAATACAAATCTT